>JAGGAX010000153.1:0-12472 GCA_017657335.1 Termitomyces titanicus | reverse complement strand
CAATTTGGATGGCCTATGCACCAAATTACACTAAATACAGACATAAGATCGTAACGAAAACGGTATTAACAGAGTCGTAATCAAAACCCAAATAACCTGAGTGACATCCTTCATCGTACGCGCACTAAGCACTAAATCATCAATCATATTCTTCCCGATCCTGCTAGGCTCCTAGGCCCGGAATCGAACGACACCTTGTTCCTGATCTCAAGGTCATCCCCCCGTTCATCCATGAATCGTACAGAGCGCGAAGGAGACACCTCCCTCGTGGGTGGAGACGAATGTAGCAGCCTGATATGCGACACACGTGCATTGCGAGGCGAACTATCACCAATCACAGGGCGCATGATGGAGCTATCAGTCGTCCCAGGGTGACGACTTCGATGACGGCCAGACGAAATCAAAGTACTCCCGGACCCAATAGGTCGACCATTCGAAGTTCCAACACTATATGGACGAGGTTCGGAAACAAAGCGCGTATGAATGGGTAAAGACCGTCCTCTGGACTCTCCTTCCTCAGGCGGAGTTGGTGGCGTTGATGGCGTTTCTGATCCTGAACCCTGTGGTAGAGGCTGCGCCTGTGATTCAATTGCAGGGGGAGGATTGGGTCTTCGGATGGATGTTCGCTGACGTCCGCTGCGGTGGCTCGAAACAGAGTGTTGAGACCGTATTGGGCGTGTCTTCATTCGTTTTCCCGGGCCACCACTTGCCAGTGACTGAAAATCTTTTTCGCTCCCACTAGCTTCCGATGCTGAAGCCCACGCCTCATCTTCGTCATCATTCCGTACGCCAGAAGGTCCGGCAAAATGGCTGCTACGCGTGTCCAGCGCGTCTTTGACCTCAAGTTCAATTTTCCCCGGTTTGTGTTTCACCGCTGCACCTGCACCCTCCGGTTTATCCGCTGTCTGTTTAGGTCCATGATGGAGACTAAATGACTGTTTGAACTGTTCAGCGAAAGATTGGGTGTTCCGCTGGTTATCGTTGATAACTTCAACTTCAACCTGTGCCAGAACGAGTCAGCTATACGGATTTTGCCTGAGCCAACGGAAACTCACATCCTCCCCAGGGCTCGGCCGACGCTCAATCACCTTCCTGTGTGGTTCCAGCCACTCCGTCTCTACTGCACCTTCGAAAGGTTCCGCGTCCGGTTGGCCCTCGATCGGCAGATCCAACTTCTCCGAATGTATACTACGCCCATCCTCACCCACACCTGCCAAAGTCATACTAGGTGTCCTCGAGCCCGAACTTGTGAGTCGGGACACCGAGTCCTCCGGCTTCTCAGCACTCAGCTCTCCGCGCTCCATAATGTTGTCACGATTTATGACGATATCTCCTCCACGCTCGACGATACGCGCCTGATTTGTCCATTCTGGCTGACTGGCCAGGGTATCACGCCGTGACCATGTCCGTGAGACGGAATGTACACGCCGACCGAGGGAGAAGGACGGGATGGAGAGACCATGCAAAACGACAGAGCAGAGAACCATAAAGGCCACAATTGGCTGGATGGTTTCGGCCAGCAATTCAGCTTGGTGACTTTTCAGCCGCTCGTCTTTTGTAATAAACTCTTCCGCGAGGGTTGAAATAAATACGGCACCTGAGGCATTGGAACCCGATATGAACTCAAGCACTGCACATCATCAGCGACAGTGAAAACTCACCAATGCCTATTGGCCCGAAATGTCCGCTAAAGACAGCCTCGCGGAACGTCTTAATGTCCGGTATCCATCTATAAAGCGCGATCATGGGTGGAAGCCTCCGAAGGATGAACACCAAGATTGCGATGACAAAGAGCCTCCACACGGCGAGCGTCGTCTCCTTATTTTGGAAGGCACTAAATGGCATCCAGGCACCGACGTATACAAATGCCGCAATGTTGAACAACAAGTCAATTACGGAGCTGAAAACCGATTCCTCCGTTTGACGGTTAAAGAATCCATCCCACGCGAAAGCCGTACCGCAAGAGAAGGCTGCTAGCAGATCGTCCGAACCAATGAGAACAGTTACACCCATAGTGAGCATTGCAAGAGAGATGTACTGAGCGACGTAGGAGTGCCGGTCGATCAGGTTGTGCCGCTGACAAAACTTCATTAAGTGTCGGAAAGCAAAGCCGAGAACTGCACCGATGACGATACCCAAAACAATTTGATCTGTAGGTCCATCGGCAAGGAAGAGTCAGTCAGTCACACGTTGGGAAAATAGACAAATAAATCGATGCGTACAGAGCCACAAGCGTAGAAACCAATCACGGATGGCGTTTCCTACGTCTGGGGCGTCGAACATGAGGTATAACGCAATGAAGAGGAATGGATACGCGGCTCCGTCATTACAACCGCTCTCCGCTGCGAGGAGATGCCGTATATGAGCAGGGACGTGTTTATCGGCCCATTTGCCACCTACAACTGCTGCAGCCAATATGGGGTCAGTAGGGGTGAGACATGCAGCGACAACCAGACTCGACAGGAAGTTGAGGCCAGGGATGAGACCATAGATAAGGCCAGCTGAAACAAACCAACCCTACGCAAGGTGAGCTAGTGTCATCCACAGGCTCCTGCCAGACAACTTACCCATGTCATGACGGGGACAAGCAGGAAAAACAGGCTTTTCCAGTGGCGTATCATGTAAGCTTTGGGCAACTCTACACCAATGGCGAAAACCCCTATTGCCAATACAACGCGCGTAAACTCGAGTGTGATGACGTTTGAAGTGTCTGCGTTGCCACCGCCCCAATCTCGAGGATTGAAAATGTCTGCACCGTATGGGCCTGGAGAAATATTGACTTGGCACTGATCCACACCCGAAAATGTTACTCACCAATTATGACACCAAATAAGAAAGCCCAACAAGCCTCGCCAATATACAACTGTTCGGCAGCATTAGACCTTCCCTAGCCGAGAGAATGAGGAACTGAGCATACTTTTTCGCGTAGAAGCAGTGAGAACATGCCAAACTTCACATTGAATGGTAATCAGGCTCAGACCAGTCGAAATCCTTTGTTGGACTCACCAATACGACAAAGGCACCGAGACACGCGTAAGTAATGTGTGGAATTGAAACCTCGAACTATCCAGCCTCTCTCTAGTCGTTTCCTATCAAGATTTCGAATGAAGACTTACTGGGTTGAAGTCCATGACGTAGTGTAAGTCAATTAAGGGCGTAGATCGACTTCGCTGAAGATTGGCGGGGTAACTCGAATAGCGAAAAGCCCTCAGCGGGTCGTCGTCAGCCGGCGCTAAAAAAGATATAAAAAAAGCAATGCAGCAGCGGGGAAGGGTAACGAAGTCAGCCAGCGTAGGATGAGTTTGTTTTATATTTGTCTCGTGCCGAGCCTGCAAATTATAAATAATTGACCCATATCGAGACCGGCCACGTGGGAGAGGTGTACATAGAGCCAAGGATTAAAATGGCGCCGATAGCTGTAGACTTCACGACTCTAATTTCCACATCATCTGCCAATTTCAGCAATGAGGATGAATGAAGTCGTAAAAGGATGTCTGTTGGTGCTTTGAAAATTGAAGCTTTGCAAATTTGAAGGCTCAGGCGAGGTGGAGGCTGTGTTCCAAGTTCGAAGCTCACGTGTAGGGTTGAACCTTCGAACCCTTACTAGTAAGTACTTAAGTATGTACTTACTGAACGCTGTCAGTGTCACACTTGGACTCAAACACTAATTTCATCGTCGTTTCTCCCTGCACTAAGCGCCGAAAACGACGCTCTTGTACCGTTTGAGTCCCATTTATCCACCGGACTCCCACTTCCTCCGTGCCAATGAGCTCGAGAGTCTCCCCGCTCCAACTCCGGACAAGAACACAATGACGCCGATGCCTACAAGCCAATCACAGGCAGCTTTCCCGACAATTCCGATCACCACCCGAGCTCAGATTTTTAATGTCCTGAGTGATCACCAATCGCAGTCGTTTTCATAGGGCTGGGGTTGGAACTTTTTCAGGAGTACATAAGTATGTACAAGCCGAAAGGGCAAATGGGGCAAGATGGATACTCGGAGTAGTTACGCGATAACTTTCTCAAATAATTGCTTCCGCATCCCGGGCCTAATTATCGCACGTAGATGGGAGCTTCACCTCCCTACAGACATAGGTGGCTGCAGCATGTTGTATTGTGGCAGTGGGAATTGCACTGATGACCCTGCCCGTAATTCCGGAATGTGGACCCTTTTTTAGAGGAGACGACATCAAGGTTACAGAACTTCCGGCTTCCTTGCATCGTTCATAATCGATCAGGAAAAAAACAATGATGGGAATGATGCATTTTCTCCTTCCAAGACTACAGGAACCAAAAGTTTCTTGGCTTCAGGTGCGTTTCCTGACGGTATGTATGTACATATGTATTTTAAAAATGATAAACATCTAGATGTCGCGAACAATCTGTACTCCACCCCCACCGTCGACAGTGGTCAAAGTTATATATGTAAGTACATATGTCTGTTATGCCAGTGTACTTGACTTTCGGTACCTAATACCTGCGTAGAAGTTAAAAGGTATTCAACGCTTGGCTACGTGCCTACCAAGACAAGCCTGTTCTATTTTGGATCCCGGGGGTTACCCACGAGCATTCCACTCCTTGGAAAAGTCACGAATACACTCTATTTGACGTCCATTCTACTCACCCGCACTTATCATCGTTCTCCGCTGAAACGCAATTGAGACCCTTTTGCGACCTTTTTGCGAACTGAAGGTTCATCCTGGCTTACCTCGATGTTCCGCCGCGTGGCGTTACTGGCCTTTTGCTTCCGGATGAGCCGTGGTTGGAAAGTCCAAAAATGGAGAGTGATGATATAGCGCTTAAATATTAAATGATGGTGTCAACAATGATATGCTTATCAGGTCAGCCGTAATGAAAACGATAAGTTGTACAAGAATTATGGTGAACTATGGATATCTTTTTAAAATCTATCTTGTATCGTTCTATGTTTAAACATGACCATTTATGAATAATCTATTCAAGCAAGGGGGCAGCATGAATTTAGAAGACGAGCAGATCCAATGGGTGACCGATCCCCAGGCGTGAGGCGCATACGTTTTCAGCGATTTTGTCTTGGGTTACAAATTCTCGGAAAGAGACGATGACCTCTGTTTTTGTGAAAAGATGACTGTGGAGGTAGCAGACACACTTCCATATCTTATTTGACAGAAAAACGGGTCCGTAGTGTTTTCATATCATGCAAGGTCCATTCCCGATCTAATTAATAGGATCCTCCGCTTTTCATACCGAAGAACGATGGAATCCACACATCTCCGAAGGTAGGGTTCAAGGAAGGTTTCGGAAACAAAGAATGGTTCTCATCTCCTTGAAAGTCCGGAAAATGCTCAGCCGAATTAGCAGCTGGACGGGTGACTAAGGAATCAACGTACCGCCAGGTCGAAAGGACAGACCAATTCATGTTATCTGGTGTCTACCGAAAAAAGAAACGAGAAAGACATAGATTGTGCCTGTGAGGGGTTCACCAGTTAATACTTACATGATTTCATGCTAGATGTCCGTGTGTTGCAAGGAGTTCTATGAGGTGCAAGGAGTATGTATGTCGTATGAAAGTTAGAGAGACTCAGTACCAATCCTTTCCAACCTCACGATATCCATGAGCGGGTCCGGCTGTATGATCGTTCGATTGACGTCTCGAACAAAGTTTAAAGACCAAACGATCCAGGACCAATCTTTCCAACCTCATGATACCCATGAGCGGGTCCGGCCGCGCGATCGTCCGATTGATGTTTCAAACAACTGCGGGATCGGTGAACATCCAGTTAAAATGTTAAACGATGGATGCGAAGCCAGCATCTGTAGTCCTTGTGTGTCGAGACACAGAGTTACATGAATATTCGACGTTGACACTCAGGGCATACTACGCGAGGAGACATCCCCGAATACGAGAATATCTCAATATGCGCTGTTCAGTACACACTTCCATCTGCGCCAATGCATTGAAAGGGGGAGCCTGTTGGTGTTTGCCTGTTATCGTCCATGACCTTTGAATGGATCGCAAACAAGGAGGTAGGGGCAGAAGGAAGGTCATCAAGAAACTACCAGTGGTAAGGCTATTGCAATGGAAGAGGAAGACAGCGAATGTGCATCGAGTTTTTGTGTTATCTGAAATTTGAGGGGCGACGATCAGCCGGTTGGTGAATTATAGTCTATGAAACGTACTATGTATACATACAACTTTTCTTCAAGCGCAAAAGTTCGGGTAAACATCAACTTGATATCAGATCGACTCTACCTTGGTTATAAAATCACCCTACGAGTAGACGATGCACATAGCCAGAAAACGAGTAATAATCACTGAGCTCTCCCTATATTGTCGTGAAGACTCAACTGGCAATAGGACGGATTGTACTAGAGCTCTGATTACTACAGAGTGCGTCAAGTTAATAGACTGGTCAGGACTAATGTAGGCCGCAAATGAACACCGCTCGAAAGGTACACACGCGGCCACAATAACCTCGCGCCAATTTGAAGACTTGAAGGCCGACCTAGGGCGGTCATGAAAGGTGGATCATTCAGAGCTAGTAAGGCCTACTATCCGGCATTCTAAGACAAAGAGCCTTAATTCCTCTTGAAACTAGGTGTTCTATATAGCCGGTTAGGGATCAGATCTTGTTGATGCAGTATATACGAAAGTTCAACCAGAAGTGCTCTGTGTACCAAGTTGAATGAGTGCCAGTCAAGAAGAGTCCTTTCGTCGATCGAGTCCTGGATTCATAACTAGTGGTGGCCATATTGACAAGCTTGGAAGAGAGCCTGTACAAACTCTGCACGTACAGAGTCTGAGCCCTTTATTACGTGGTTCAAAATCAACATTATAACTGTAAGCTTCTTTGAGCTTACCGAGATAAAAATCGAGAAAAAGCATATATGACGTACCTCATACTTCCAAAGAGTCCGTCCTCGATTACATAGTCCCATATGACTCCGTTTTGTGCCTTGTCTTGCTTATCCTTAGACGAGCAAACAAACTTGTAACTGCAGGTGCGAGCGCAGGAGTCGACGAGTTACATCGAATCACATTGTTCCGTCAATCAAGAGTTGTGACTCAATCTTGTGTTTGTATCCAGTCAGAAAGCACATATGCGAGTAGACACATGTCTCGCGCTTGCGCAGATAAGATCATGCAATATGGAATATCACAGTCTGTCACTGGTTCAGTGGGCTCTCAATTCAAACAAAAAACAGGATTCGTCCGGTACCAAACCATGTTGTGACCTCGATTTACCCATTTTTTTGATTTCTCGCCATCAATTAGGTATATCATACAGCCTCAGGCTTGCCTGAACGCAGTTATTTGCGTTGAGTTGTCTAGTTGGGGGATGAAAACCAATTGAACACGCGCCTACCAAACTTACAATAGTGTGACTGATTAGAAGCCACTGTTAACTTGACTTTGACGTGCTAAGGGCGGAGTATGAGGGTATGCTCACTAAGGTGTGGCAAAGGTGCCAAGAGGAGACCCAAGGTCACAGTTCGAGCAACAACTTGTCCACGTGGATATGGCTCAGTCAGCCATTTGGAATTGCCACGGCCGCTCGTGAGTAAATAAGGATTGACCGCTTGGACGAAATACAAAATTTCCAGGGCAATTTCTTCCGTAGTAAAGTATATCAACTACAACATTGTCCTCCATGAATGATACAAGACAGAGTGACGAGTACAACACCAAGTATCAAAACAAGCCCAATCTAAGTAACAAGCGATGTGAGAAAACGCGGTACAAAAGAATTGAATAAAGATCACAGAATGATTGTCATCCACAAAGCCAGAAAAGAAACAATCCTTTGAATTTTGGAACGGGGTATATATCACAAATTACCTAGTTGGGCATAATCGTATAGTAAAAATCCGCGAACATGGTTCACGTCGTAAAAAGTCGTCCAAAGTCTAGAGAGGTATTTTGTCAACGAAAAAGCACACGGCGGTCGTCTAAAGACAAACATACCTCTTCTCACATCGCCCTTACGGCAGTGTTAGAATTGATATAACCCTGATAGAGGGTGCTAGAAACTCGTTTTTCAGAGAAGAAAGATGATAGATCCTGTCCCGCTTCACGGAGACAGTCAATAGGGATGAGTCCGAGAACACCAGGGGTGTTCTTTCCCTCCTTCGCGAGGACATCTTCGAAGGCGGGGAGTTTTTCCACAAGTGCCCAGCCGTCGTCGAAGAGCCGCAAGACCTTGACACTGTCCGCGATGCCAACCGTAAGCTCATCATGACGCATGCCATCGAACGGGCGTCGGATGGATTCAATTTCCGCAAATTGAGCAGTGGTAGGAGAGACGGGGTCTGAGAACGGATTGGAAGGGTCGGCGAAGGGATTAGAGGGGAGTGCAGGTACGACTGTTGGTCCACTGTAAAGGGAACGACGAGAGGCACTGTGCGATGTAGCGGTACTCAGCGGTCGACTTGAGCTCCAGTCGCCGGATTGAGTTTTAGGTGGCATAGGGAATGAGAATGATTCCGAGGGGGAGAACGGTCGGACGGACACCGGTGATGAAGATTCCCGATCATCACTGATACCATTAGGAACAGCAACGTAGTGCGCCCCACTACTGCTACTTCCGACGCTATGAACAGACGTTCGATTGTTTGACGCGGTGACGTGAGCCCATGAACTATCTGACGCCATGACAGTGGGTGAATCAGGGATGGATGAGTTGGGAGTGAAGAGTTGGATCTCGCTGCCGCCACGAAGTTCGGCCATGGGCGGAAGAGTTGGGACAGGCTCGAAGGAGGTGTCCAGTCTTGGAGTTCGTGCGTAGTCGATGGTGGTTTCGAAGCTGCTACGGAAGCTGGCACGGTCGGAAGGATCCGCGCTCACTGTGTAATCACTCTCTGTACTGAAGCGGGTCCCAGATCTATTCCACCAACGATTTCTTCGTTCTGAGCGACGTTGACGGTAGCGTCCGCGGAAAAGGATGACCATGATGGTAAGGAGGCCAAGCGTAAGTACGACCACGATACCTGCGATGGCACCATTGGAAAGTCCACCTGCAATGTCTCCAGAATCAGAACTCCCCGTGTTGGTTGCACCATTCGGATCAGGCAAGGCGGTAGAACCTTGAAGCCCGTTCCCAGGGGGCGCTGCAGCTTGGGAGCTGAACGTGTTAGCATTACCACCGGTACCCGAGCCGTTTTCTGAACTGTTACCATCACTAGTCGGATTCACATTGCCGGCAGCGTTCACGATGGATCCATTGAGATTACTACCATTGATGGTGGCGGAATTTGATGCGCTATCGCCGTTGGAGACGTTACCTGACCCATCTTCACCGGTAGGAGGATTGCTAGACGCGTCAGACGGTTGGGGCAAAGACTCTGTGGTTGTGCCGGTCCCAGCATTGATAGGACCTCTATCAACACTTGTGTTCCCACCAGAAGATTCGGAATTTGGAGAAGCGTCACTCGACCCGCGATTATCGCCTCCGTCGTCGACCGCGTCATCGCCTCCGTTATCGTCTCCATTGTCTCCATTGTCGTTGCTCGCGGGTGTCGTTGGTGTTGACGCTGGGGTGGTTGTTGGGGCAGGAGTTGCGGTCGTTACTGGTGCTGGCGTGCGTGTACTTGTATATATCGTGGCGACAGGCGTATTTGTTCCAGCAATAAGTGGAGTAATCAAAGGGCCGAGGAGAGGTATTGATGGTATGGCAATGGGAAGTGTTATGAGAGCAGGAGCCCGACCCTCGAGTAGGACTAGATTACGCCTAATGTGTGCATGATCCCGCTTCTGCCTGGCTACGTGCATTTTTAAGTCAATTCTTCTAGTGAAAGAGAAAAAGAGATCGCGAGAGCACAGCAGATGATCTTCACAGCCTTAACAATAGTAATGAGCGTGAGGGAAAGAATGAACGAAAGACAGAGAAAAGGATCAGAGCAACGTCGGAGGCATAGAACACAACTCAAGAGAAGGGGTCCAAATTCCAGAGTTGGAAGGATTAAAGGTTGGCGCCCTCTTACGTTCCCCCATTACGTTTTTCAATTTCACGACCATCAGGTCAGGGACAGAATAATTGAAAGAAGAGAAAATGGAAATTTTTCTGTTCCGAAAATAGGAATACTTGCCTCATCAGGAAATCAAGGAATGATCGCAACCTTGAGCGCGGGGATAACCGTAAGTTCCGCTCTTCCCTATGTCGAAAATCTCCGCTCACGGCCGTCTGTAAGTATTTATTTCCTAACCCGAGTCCATGTATCCGCTTCCTGTTTGCTTGGTGCGGCGCAATTTCTATTTCTGCTCGTGTCGTTATAAGCCTCCCTCTTCATTGATAGGTGGAATCTTCAACCTGAGTCCCCTGATCAACTTATTTTGGCGAGTGACACTTGACAGTATTAAGTACATATGTACTTCAATGCTTCTATTTCTCCACTTACCGACAAAAAAAAACACATTCTCATTCAGAACTTCGGTGAGTCTTCAGACCTACGCATTCGGAGATACCGTTATCTTTTCTCCAGTTCACCTTGTGACACGCCGTCTTTACCGCATCCTGGGCCTGATCTCAACCAAGTGCTACACATGGCAAAAGGTTGTATGGCTCGTTCAACTCCTAATTCCACACAGAGTGTCCCCCTGTCATCAAATTCGGTTCGGTGATTTGTATATTGCCAGCATTCGTAAGTCTCGACGAGCCTTTGAATCAACGTGACTCGCACGGCACAATTCTTCATTAATTTCGTGTCAATCGAAGGCATCAAGCATCACAGATCTCGTGAGATGGTTTGCCTCTTGGAACGGAATGGCAAATCGTCGTATCTTATCTTTATTGGTATCATGTGCGTGACGCTGAACTCTACTTTTTTCCCAGTCCTAGAATGTGAAGAAGCGCACTGGCAAGGTAAGTGAGAGGACGAATTTGAGTGTTACAAATGGGGATTCAGAAGGTGGTGTGGCCAAATCTTCAGTTTGACACGGTGGCACGCGGTCACGTCGCGGTCCTGTCTCTTATACTTAGTTCTTGAAGAACGTGCGCGTCCCCAAGGTATCCGGAAGGTTTGTACGACTTGGTGTGGTATTCAGGTGCCGTATTTGCAGTTAAGTGCTCTACTATAGGCGAAGAACTTACGAGCCGCCTGTGGACTGACATCATCAGATAGGCATTGGCAGCATATCATGAGATTCTCATCAACTATCTATAGTATGTACGTACGAATCTGACGGAAAAGTTCTCGAAGTAGTAGAAGTAGATTATGCTTTAGTCCGACTCGCGACTGGTGTACTCTGGCAGAGCGTGCACATCCTCAAGTCGAGCTTCTAGAGCCATGATACGACGTGAAATCTGTTCAATCTGATGCTGCACGGCCGAATCGACCGTTCTCCACGAAAGCAGAGATGCGGACTCGCTCTGACTGCTGTGAACGCTCTTCGCCGAAGGGAGATCTACTTATTATATTTAATGAGCAAAAGGTATACATGGTCCAAAAAGGTGCAGATGCGCTTACCATGCCGAGTTGCAAACTCCATAATATACGGGTTATTGAGCAGAGGATTGGCAGTAGGAAGTAGTGTAGCTTGTGCTCGACGGTGGTTAATTCGTCGTTTCATTATAACGATTACCGTGATGACAATTAACACGACAAGGACTATGCCTCCGACGATACCGCCAATGAGAGGTCCTAACGCTCTTTTTTCAGGGTTTATGGGAGCCACGGCGGCCGAGTGACGATGGTATCTCGTTGTAGATTCCAGCTAGATGGGGAGACTAAAGGAAGGCTTGTGATAGTAGCTTGAAAAGGAGCAGCGGAAGAGATGGAGGAACCTCTCGAAGCAGTGACGGTAGCAATAATGTTCCAAGGAACTCTAAGGTTTAGGAAGGAGTCAGAGAAAATTAGTCGGAGGGGCAGGAAGGGAGTTGATATGGTGGTAGTTCGGATTTGAGAAACACAACACAGCGATGACTGTGGTCATGATATCGAAGGATGGTATATATACAAGTCCTGATCTGGTTGACAGCCAAAGCGCCAAAGTTGAGCTTGTCGGTAGAGTCCCCATTGCACACCGGGCTTTACAAAAGAGAAATGGTGTAGCATAGATCCCGGCGGTATAGTAATCACGTCTTCAAGAGAAAGTGTGAAAGCAGTACACATGCATGTGAATATCCCTTTCCAAATGAGTTCGGGTTGAATGACGACAACTATCAAGAATGTAGAAAAATTGCAAATAGAGAATAGCCAATCAACTGTCGGTATATACTTGTGTCGAGCTTTAAGGGTAGAAAAAGTTCGGATACGGGGAATCGAACCCCGAGCTGCCGCGCACTTAGTATGAGAGGCGGCAATGTTAGCCGTTACACCATATCCGATATCATGATGTTTGGTGTTTTTAGCCTGATAGGGCCCGGATCATTGATTCATCTCTACATAGTATGTGGTACATACAATACTAATGCTTACTTCACTGCTGGCACTGGAAGCTTTTTCCATTGGAAAAAGTGTAAAAGAAACCTGTTATGTCACTTCTTTGTTAACTTTT
>JAGGAX010000152.1:0-16896 GCA_017657335.1 Termitomyces titanicus | reverse complement strand
GCTATGCCCACGCGCGAAGCGCGTGCAGGGGTTTGGGGGCACAGCCCCCAACGAATGCAGAATCCATGCCGAAGGCACGGTTCGCAGCTCGTAGGGAGAAGAATGGGGCGACGTCTTAGATGATGATGACAAAGTAATCAGTGAGAAGCCATCACGTCGAGAAGCACTCAGCGCAGCTTCGACGCTCCTCACCTATATATCCGACATTGACCAGCCATATGCACGGAAGTTGGAAGGGATTCTTGCGAATTTTGGACGCCAAACACGCCTTGAAGAAGTTCAGTCCCTTCGACTTACCACCCTCACCGAATTTTTCACTCCCAAAGATGTTTAGATATGTAGTATAAATATAACTATTGGTTCACATATTGACTATTTTAAGCCTCAAAAATACCCCTACAACGACCCCTCACCTAACCCATACCCCTTGATAACCCATACTTTTTGGCTTCCACGGAGGGGCCATGGGTTTTAGGAGGTTCGACTGTACGTTGTCGCGCCTAAGGTGGATCAAAACGAGGTTGCTAACCCTTGCCCTCCTACCAGGGCAATCAAAATCAAGTTACTGATCTAGTCATGATAATATGATGCAAACATGGATGTAAACATAGATATCTCACGGTGGGGACCAAGTAAACTTTAAGATATTCGTAAATGACTTCAGCAATGCCACCTACGAATATCTACTCATATCTGACGCACCATCATCAAGTTCAGCTAGATTATGGATTATGACCATTGACTATATCTAGTTATCCATTGATATGTCATTTCCCTCACGGATTCCTGATGCCTAGGATCCCAACCTTAGAATCCTGTCAATCATATATCGAAGGCTTGGCATGATGCCGCACAGCTGTTCTCTGGGATAAAATACACACTCTTGCTGGACTCCATCATATGGTGGTCTCTTGCCCACTTTTTCACCTTCCGACTACCAAAAACCCCGCTCTCTCTCAACTTATTCTGGATAATGGCAAATGACTCAGTTCTACAGGATACTTTAGGCGAGCGGAGCATAACATGAACACCTCACCTAGATTGATGTTACTGACTCAATTTGGTCTTGTAGGTGCCTTGTTCATTGGTTTCCTCTTGACAGCAGTGTTTGTGGTTATCTTTGTCCATTCATCTCTCGTCTCCAATATGATATCTATAGACTCTATGGAGTTACCATATTGCAGGTACGCAGTTTGAATATGCTTGATTTATACGATCAGATATCCTGCCAGTACGGGATGGTGAATGTCTGACTCCTCTGCCAGACCTATCTTTACTATGTTTATTATCCCAAGGACCGCATGATAACGAAACTATTAGTGGTGACACTTTGGTGAGTAGCTGGTGCCCTTTAGAATTTGGTGTATACATTGAGCTTTTTTGAAGGATTCTCGACACCACACACACCACACTTGGTATCCATTCTAAATATTTCATTTGTAATCATTGGTCTTACGATCTTCAGCCGCAATCGCCATGTATCATTATCTGGTTTGCTTCCTATTTCTTCCACTAGCACACCTCGACGCCAGCTGATCATTTCTGTGATAGATTACAAATTACGGAAATGAGCCTAGTATCTCCTATGGACATTGGCATGTCATCCTTCTTGATCTTTCTGTGTATGTTATTTAGCCGTGCCTCAGGTCCCTGTTTGTGAGTTTCCAACTGTTTTTATGGATCTGATAATTCTCAGCGCTGTAATATAGTCATCCATTACTATCAACGTAAGAAAAATTGGATGACTTGAAACTTTCATGGGCGTCGATTCAGCTTGATGTCTTCAGATCATCATAGCATTTCTTGCACACGCGTTGGTCATCCATTTTCTTTGTCTGGAGCACTGACTAATAGCCTTTTGGTATTTTTTAGTTTCTTCACATTCCAAATTTTTAAATGTATGTTGCATTAAGTTCTAGTTTTCACAATCACACTAAGGCTGTGGATCATGCAATTAGTCAGCGGAGAACGAGTACGATGGTGGCTGGCTTCCTTTATAGTGAGTTTTGCATGGTGAATCTCAACAATCAATAGGCTAAAGTGTGAATTAGGGCCTTATTATCCTTGCGCAGTTCGCGTTGGGGCTTGGTGCGTGATTTATGAATCACACTCAAGATGTTCTGTACACATCGCTCCACCAGACGCCTCCTCATCCTTGTAAGTGCCAATATATCGCCAGTTTTCTGTACATCTCCTTATCAAGTACTTGATGCAGATTTATGCAGAAAGAATTTAGCAGGCTCAGTAGTGGTTCTATATGCTCCTACATACACCGGACTGATATCTCCAAACGTCATGGCTAACTCTATGGGTTCTAGCTCAGCGCTGTTGTTCCATCCGCCATGGTCAGCATTCTAGCTAATATCCTGATTGCCATCGCGCTTTGTGTACTCCTTCGTGGAAACCAAACAGTGCATCAAGGGTAATCATAGTATTCTTGACTTAATTTTGCTGCTCAACTTGATGTGGCGTTAGCACAAACACGGTCCTCAGGAAACTCGTCATATATGCCATAAACCGGTGTATACTCGTCTGGTGGGTAGCGCACTATTCGGTCGCTGGAGCAACGCACTTCTGACCGTCGTTCAGTGCTGTTGGCGTAGCAGAAACGGTTGTTGTGAGTGAATGACTTCTAAGTCATCGAATTGCTTGATTGTATCAGTTCGCCATATCAGTTCATGGTCTATGGTACTGGGCGCTCGACTTTGTTATTGGAAAGTGTGAGTACACATCTGTCTTGCTCTTCCGACCAAAACACGAACCGTATCAGTATATGTCAACAGTTTGCTTGCAACCTTGAATAGTCGCCATGCTTTGCGAACGATAGGTGATGTAGAAGGAGATGCCTGGGCAATAAGCAAGTCCAGGCCCTTGTCAGAGGTCAGTGTCGTTATCTTTACTTCCTCCCTTCCCGCATAAACTGAGAATGTATGATTCCAGGGCATTGAATTTTCCATCCCACAGAGATCTGTGGAAACACGAGATATATCCGAGCCAGAAGATGATCACATTCGAGTTGATCAACAGGTCCAACGAAATCCTGGCGACATCCAAATAATTAGACCAGAGAAATTGTCGAGATGAGTTCTTCGTGTAATCATTTCAGGAAGATACCTCGATAGTATTTATCAATCAAAGATTTAGAGCTATCGATATTCAAACATTGCCCCAGATGTTATGAACTGCATCAGTAGTATGTCAATCCGTGTGTAACTCTCCAGGGCGAAAATATTTCAAAACTTGATGTGACGGATTATCATCCACTGCACGTAATCATTGACAGACGCATCGCTCAACCTTTTTGTTTCACGCGTAAATAGGATGTCTTGTGCCTTGAGGAAGTGACATCCTCAGTTAACTCTAAGGTATCTATCTGATCCTTGCATCCGAACTGCTCAAATTGCATTGTGGTAATTCACGAGATGGCCGCGAATTGACTCCCGCGAAACGAAATTTTGTTCGCACACCCGGTCGCTCATATGACGTCACATTTGCTAGAAACTCAACAACGCAAGTTCATGGTGATGCAGATGTTGGTCCAGCGCGATGAGTACAAAGAACTGGTCTATTTGATGTGTAACCAAAGACTCACCTGGAGAACGTAGGTAAGGAGATGAAAACGGTAAGACCTGAGAGTTTGTCAGTCCTGGAGGACAAAGGGAGTAGGCAGTGTTCGTATAGGCGCCAGGCTCAAAACATCCTGGAAGATTGAAAGAAAATGTTCGATGCTATGCATACCACTGCTATCTACCACGTATTCTTTGTAAAACATCTGATCAGGGCTGGAATAGAAAGCGAGGAAGCTGAAGGCCGCTTTGATCATGAGGCGATACACCATTGTCGATCACCTGATCAACATGTAAATCTTTTCTGTCTTGACACCCTAACATAGTTTATTCCCTTGGAAACGGCGGCGGCAGCGTCATCAGTGCCGAAAACAACTGAGGGGTCAAAGCTTCTATAGCGGGTGAAGCAACGCACGTCACAATGAGGTTGATGCTTACGGGTTGTGTCTCAACAGGTGGTCGGCAACAACTCACGAATGGAAATGAGAGAAACACCACGAAGACTTTGAAGCAGCGACTTTGAGACCCACCTCCAGCTTTCAGGAGGACAATATAAGCGCCCGCTAGCCATGAACAAATAGACACGTACCAAAGATCCCGACTCCTTCCCTGAATCACGGGGGTGCATCCCCATGTAGACTAAGCCCGGTACCGCGTTACCGCGACATATTTATCAACTCCCCACCCCATTCCTCAATTATACCTCCCCCCAAGCTGGTCTGACACCCACTTGCCTCTTTCCCCACCGGACCAGACCGAAATTATGATCTTTCCTCTTCATCCCGTATACAGCTCATGGAGCGACGACAACGGCCTTTCTAGTCCGTTCGGACACGCTGGTAAGTGAATGCCGTCATTGTTGCATTGGGGTTCTCATTCTCGAGGACGACAGCGGGGACGAGAATAGCCGCACGGACCACCTACCGTGGGTATGGGTCACCGAGCAGAGTCCAGGCATCTCCCTCAACAGCCTCTTCCTCTTCTCCAGCGTACTATTATGATCCACGACGTGCAACGGGACGCGCGGCATCGGCGTCATCAGCGGCGGAAATGCAAGAAAATTGTCCAGAATATTATTTCAAGGCAATGCCGACACCGATGATGAACGGACACCCAGAAGGAAGTTGGATGTCGTCGTGGTGGCCATACGACGATATTCCACCACCACATGCCAGATCGATGTATTGGACGATCCCGCTGCCTGAAGTGGAAGAAGTCGGTAGCCCCGAAACGTTCCGGGCAAACACTTCAGCTAGCCTTTCCTCAGCTAGGTACGGGTCGTCGTCGCCATCGTCGAGTCAAGCACCACCACCACCACCATCGTGGCCCAACCTTAACCCATCACAATTCCTTATCACGTCATCGCGAGCGTCTATTAGCCAATGGCAGCATGTCAGACTACATCCACTACTCAAGGGCGGCTATGCATCGCTGCACTCACCGACATCGAGCCATGATAGTCCCGCAACCACACCAAGCGTCGATCACATCACCGCCATGATAGCTTCGACCGGAGAGCTCATCCATATTCACCCTTCGTCTCCCATGTCGCCGCACACTGTCACCGTAGGCGATGTTCTAGAGGCGCTTGACCACACACTGGGAGGTCATGCAGCGGCTTGCGATCAGTGCCGACTAATACCACATCGCAGACGAACATGCCAATGTCGCAAGATGTCCATCCTTCTCAACTCTTTGAAACTCTGGTGGTGCTCAGTCGACGGAACGCGACCGTATCCATGGCAGCTTGTCGTTGAGCGCCGGCAGCAGAGATGAAATGATGGACTTGTGACCTGGAGTAAAATAAAGTGTATTTGTAAGACAATCGGACATTTACTCTCTATGAAGTGGACAATTAGTTATAAAATATGACTTCGTGAAGAATAAAATCCGTACTTGTTAAACCTATACCATTTCAGCATAACTTGACTCGTATGGGGCCAACAAAAATGAGGACGGATAAAATAAGAGAACTGGCATGGGAATGTTCACTCTCATCGTCAAAAACAATTTGAAAAATAGGTCTTCAAGAACGTTAAGAGCGTTGAATATACGTGCGTATTATTAGTAAGGTTGGAGATGGATGTTCAGAATTTTGAGGATACAACGGCCCGATCATCCTGATCTCAATTGAAGCGGAGCTCAAACATGGCCGGGATCTGGCGACAAATATAGCGGCGGCAAAGTACTTTCTCTCCAGATCTTTGAATTGTGTCATTGGACAATGGTGTATGGACTTACAAGGTGGGCCAGAATATAGAACAGGTATGTCATTGAGCCGTGAGATTTCTTTGTCAATGGACTCGAGCCTTTTGATTTCATGATTAAGTAGTTCGATTCTATTGATTGTATGCATCGATTTCTATTTTCGCCTTATGATCCGAGTATCCCACGAGCTGCCATGCTAGGTGTATTGATCCTCCTCTGTTCCACTATTGACTTCTTGACTGAATATGCTCAATTCAAGCCCTCTCAATTCAGAATAAGTGCACATCAAATTCAACGCTTTACATCTAAAAGACTGCCTCTTTCAGTGCCCGATTTACTACATAAACTTGACTCCCCATGGCAATCTTCCTCGATTATGCCAGACCTCCAAAGCCAGTCGATTACCCGTTTGCCTCCTCCACCGAAACTATGATCTTCCGTCCACCTTTTCTAGCTGGAGCTCTCTGAGCGTGACGGGGTTTCAAAATTCAAGTTCTACTCCATTCCACACGCCGGTGAGTAAATGCCGTCACTTTTGTAGCACTGCATCACAAAGCAGAGTGACGGGTCTCTTGTTCTACTACAACATATTGGTATGTATGACATATAGCGGAACGAGCGGCACTGTCGTGGAAATGGAAGAGGGTGGCTGTGTTTCGTTGCGCTCAAACCATGATACCTCCATTCGTATTCTCCCTCGTCTCCCACAACGGCGTCGCACACCGTCACCGTTGATGACATTCCAGAGGCACCTGAACGAACATTGAATGCAGCGCTTTGCGATCGGTGCTGAGTGACACCACATTGAAGACGAAAGTGCGAACGCAGGTCGACATCCTCCTGAACTCTTTGAGATTCTGATGCTCATTCGGAGGGGAACGCAAGTATATCTATGGCAGTTGGTTGCTGAACGTCAGGAGATGAAACGCTCACAAAGACTTGTGAACTGGAAGCAAAAAAGTGTATTTACAGGATAATCTGAACATTTGTTCTCAATTGTGAAATACTTTTTCCTGCTCCAAAATTTAGACAGTCAAGTAGATTGTTCTTTGCATTCTCATGACGCCCCACAAGAATCATCAAAGTTCAGCGCCAGCACCGGCTGGTCCCAACAAAGCAGTAAGCTGGGCTGTGACAGTGTCTAACGTCTCAATAGAACCGCAAGCAAAGTCCAACAACTGTCCTTGAGTAAACGTAATCCCAGTCTGATTGAAGAAGCCTCCGATTTGCGCAAGAGTCGTCGTATTCGGCGAGTAGAGAGGCCACCCGATGTCAATCAAACCTTGAGCTGGATCGCGTGCAAAGGCTACCCATGCGCCTTGGATGAATTTCGACAGGGCTTTCTCTGTGCTGGTAGGAGAAGGGGACGTCCCAAAGATGACAGGAATTTCCGACGCGTGATACGCACGGAGGTCGGGACGGGGGGAAATATCAGGGAATACAGCTGAAAATAGAGAAAGTAAAGATTTAAATGCAGGTACTTCCTTGGAACGTGCGCTTGCCTTGGTACTGATATCTCCAAGTAGGTACATTGGCATTAATACGTTCGAGAGCTGTCGACCCCGCGGGACAGGTGAATGCAATCTGTGTGGAGTCGTCAGTTCTCAATGTAACCTGCTTAAAAGGTCCGATTAAATACCAGCGTGTCTAGGTCCGATATGATTTCCGTTAGGGCAGGAACTGTGATACCGGCAGCTACCTCTTCTGCGCCTACTACAAAGACATCTCCCTCGTCTTGTGTTGTCCCGCCGAGGAGCGGCACATGGAGAAAATTACCAGCTGCCGCACGAGCAGGTGTATCAGAGAATATCGAAATTCCTGACCAGCGACAATGTCAGCATGACAATACCACTGTGCACTATATAAGTAATCATTTACCATCTGGAATAGGACCAAAATCGGCGTTGGTACTGATGACGGCATCTTCCAGTTGCTGAGAAGGCACTTGTCGCATGCACGCTAGTTGAGCGGCATCGGAAACTATAGAAGATTGATCAATATTTATGCTCTGTCTAGAGGAAAGATGATACCATTGCCACACCCCACTGCGTCTGCGACTGTGGTCCACGATTGAGATGAGAGTAACGGAGTTGATGAGGTTATCACGCCGATGCTGATGCTAATCAGTTCAGCCGTACCTTGAAGTTGTGAGAAGCACGAACTTTCCTGACTGTTCGATGACACCTAGAGTGTGCGGATGATGTTAGAACACTTTCTGATATGTACAATGGTTCCTCACCTCTAACTCGTGTGTCCTGTGGGTGAGCGAACGTATACGCATCAATCGCGGCACCACCAGCACTCTGACCGAACAAAGTGATGCGTTCGGGGTCGCCTCCAAAGGCAGCAATGTTGTCGTGTACCCATTGCACAGCTGCATCAACGTCAAGAAGCCCAAAGTTCTGCGGTGCCGTCTTGTTTGCGACCAGTTGAGGAGAATTTGGGAACCCAAAAATGTTGAGACGGTAGTTGAAACTAACAACAAGGATATCATCGTTGTTTTGAACGATGTTTTGCCCGTTATAAATTGGGATATTACTCTAAACGAACATTAAGTTAGAGCCCATTGGCCAGTAGGTCAGGCTAGTCATTGACCGTGCCAAACTGAAAAGCTCCGCCATAGACCCAAAGCAACACGGCAGCGTGTTGCTTTCTCAAAACACTTGGAGCCCAGATGTTGACAGTCAAGCAATCCTCCGATTCCGGAACAAAGATGGTGGAGTTGTCGAGACCGGCGAGTTGTAAGAATTCTACCGCGCTCGGATTGAGATCTTGAGGACATGTATCACTGAACTTGAGTGCACTGAAAGGCTTTGAACGCAGAGGAGGAAGTGTCGGTGCCTCCCAGCGCTTGGCAGTCGCGTAGGGAATACCGAGGAACTGTCGTACAGCGGGTGTCACGAGAGTGCCTGTGACGGGTCCTTGAGGTGTGGAGACAGTTAAACCATTCAACGGAGCATGAGCAACTATCGTAGAGGCGAAGGCTAGGACAGCGAATCTCGCGAGCATGGTGGTTCACAGGAGCGTGGAACGATGGTTCCGGTGTAAAAAGTCGAGGGTTATATATGGGACGCGTCCATAAATTTCGACGGGTGCAAAAGTCATGGTTGGTCACAAGACAGCACTTCTATTGTCGAGAGTTGCCTGACAGTGAGAATTCCAAGATCTAGAATAGATGCCCGCTACGTAGTACATAGTGAGTTTTAGTCATTGAGAGTGAAAAATGTATTCCGTCACGTGTGAATATGAGCCCAGGAGGAGGTTTTTAACAAAAAATTAATCAATTTCATGCATCCCTGATGGCCGATTCATGGAATTCCAGCTTTCTCTCCACCTTCGTCGTCCGTACCCTTGCCCTTGCCGGCCCCTTTGATCTCCTGGATCATCCTTCCGGGGACCTTATTACGCTTCTTCGGCCAGTCAAGCGGATAGAGAAGAAGTTGGACATACCGTTTGACCAGCGCAATAAATCCTTCACCTGGTTCCCTTATACGCTTTACCTGCCTCTCAATACGACTCCAGGATTATGGCCCATTTTCCGATGACAGTTAACATTTCTATGCTCTGCAGCACACTCGTCGCTCGTTGTGACGGCTTCCTACCTTCGCTCCACCGCCTTCATGGGCACACCATCTTCTGATTCAAATGTGAGCGTGTCGTCTTCACCTAGGTTCTCGGTTTGATCCCTAGATGGTCGAAAGGAACATGACACGGATAATCGTTGTATTCCCCGTCGACTACGTCTACATACTTATCATTTGTGATATGTATGTTTCTTTTGTCCTTTGTTTATGCTAAACATCTTTTCCCCCTTTACTTGAGATCAGTCCAATCTGTCGTGTATTGCATATGTACCATACATACAGTTGTCAAGCAAAGTCCAGCCATAATGCATAAGGATCCAACTCGTAATTACTCGACGTCGAGGACACCTCAATATCTGCTCCCTAGTTGCTCGTTAAGCAAGTCTATGATCTTCCCCTTAGGGTCAAATGCCGCCACAGAAAGGATCTCACGAAGGCGTTGGTGGATCCCTTCGCAGTCCGAGTTTTCGTAGAGTTGCGCCACTTCGTCAACGACCTCCCTCTTCAAAGTCCTAGGGGGTTCCTCTGTCAGAATGCGGAAAAAAAGGTTATGAAGGACGACTGTGAGATCGACAATGTAGGCAGATAAACACAACGCAGTATTTGGTCTGATTGCAAGATAGGGCGATTTGAGAGCTTTTGCGTGTAGATGAATGGCTTCACGTACATTACTTGATATTTCTGGAAGAGAAACTTGACTGTTGCAAGCCCAATACCAGCACCCAGCAATGCATGTGCCAAAGGGCCAGCGGCAATACCTAGTATTGAAGTCAGATTACTGGCATTCGACAGTATCGTAGTTATAGTCCTGAAAGGCACGATACGTAGACAATCAGCTGGGCACAATGACTCGGACTCACAATCCAGGCTGGGATTCGATGGTCATAAGTGGCTCAATGAGCTTGATTATCTTACTCTGAAACCATGAATCCGAAAGCAACTGAAGAGATATTTATGAATAGATGTGCTTCGCCGCAACTCTAGGTCACATGGCCCACCTTGGTTGGATCATGAAAATTCCAAATGACAATGATAGCCTCATGGATTCGCAACAGACAGCTCCGCAGGATCTGCTCTTTGAATGCGATACTCTTTCCCAAATGTATCCAATACTCTGAATTGATGGTTAGTCTTACAGGACTAGATACAAGTCGAACTAAAAGATACCATACTTTTCGAGCCCTCACTGATTGAAATTTGGTCAAGAAAGGTCCAGAGGGTTCAGGTAAGAGATACACACCTGACAGAAGAATCGACTTTTTGTTTGGCGTTCAGCTGCTGAGCAACGGCCCATGGGACCCATAAATCCTCCTCTACATCATGCAGACAGTTTCGAGTGGTATCGGTCAATCCCTCGAGCATATTCCATCTCCCTAGAAAATCACTCATTATCGGGAGAATACTGGTATTAATAATCGAGAATCAAACCCGAATAATCTGCTTTAGTTGAAACTCTGACGTATTCAAAGTGTTGCTGAGTCGCTTCAATTTGCCTGTTTAGGAATTGTACGGCCGCTGCTTCAGCGTCTCTTTTGATTGCATCTATGTTAACGACCCCTTTAATAATGCATGTTCAGACTTGGCTCACGTTCGGTGCCAAGTTTTAGGAGCCTTTCATCGGCAGTTTGCAACACACGGGTCCCAGTACGTAGAGTAAGTATACACAACCTGTCATTTTTTCAGCCAGTATCAACAAATGTCCGATGAGAACCTAATACCAAATGGCATGAAGTCTATCTTTTAGTGGTAGGCGCTCGTCGCACTTCTCACGGATGAACGCCTCAACAATCTCCCAATTCTCAAAGGAGGTGGCCTCGAAACCTTTGCTGTCGTGCAGTATGAATCGGGGATTTTTGTCGGAAGTGTATTCACGCCAAATATTTGCTTTTCCGACACGTTCATGGGCGATATCAATGTCCTACTCACGTTGAGAGATCATCAAAGGTTGATGACGGATCTGACTTTACATTGATACTGATGTTGAAGATACTGCTGACAAGAGAAGACTTCCCAACTCCACTCTGGCAGAATGGCAGAAGCAGGGATGGTCTATGTAGATTTAGACCAGCAACATGAGAAAGGGACGCACATTTCCCACTACAAGAATGCGAAATCTGGAGGTGAATGGTGTACACCTAGGTCAATATCACAGCCAACGACGGAACGATACGCACCTTGGGCAATTGGAAAGAGTTTCCTCGACGGTTGACGGAAGAGGATTAGTAGCCATGATAATAGGAGTGAAAGTACATTTGATGGAAGACCATCGTTCTGACCATTCAAATTATCATGCATATTGATAAGTATTGTGTCAAATTGTCATGGCCTTGCCACAGGTAGGCCGGTGACTGGGACCCTCCCTCTATGAGATAAGCCTCGATAGGCGTCCATTGCCAATTATGAACCATACCGTAAGTCAGTCTGACCCCGTCTGAGTGTTCCTTTTTGGAAAAATGTAGGCAGAATAGTTGCAGAACATACACGATTTGGTGAAATATGGTCATGTTGCCAGAGTGGTTCCTGGACGAAGGTATGGTTAGCAATTTCCTCGAGTTAGCGAAAACAATGTGGACTTCTCTAATTCTACCTTCTGTATACGACTTAGCTAGTGTGGAACACCCGGTTTCTTTATGCAGCACGACTGGCAATCTAAATTGGTGGCAAAAGTTCGTGCAATCTTGTTGACTTGATGCGATCGGACCGGTACGTCCGTATTTAAAAAGTAATGTTCTTGCATTCGTAGACTTCGAGGATGGGTCGGGCACCTGTGGTGGTAGATTGCGATGGTTAAATAAGGAATTGGTCTTAGGTGTTGAAACGGATGGAGAGGGTACATTCAAGGAGATAATAACGATCAGACCGTTGTCCCTAGGATCATCTTTGCGTTTGGTAATGGATGATATTGGCGTTTGCGGGGTCAATGAAGACGTGTTCAGATTTTTGACAATCTTTCCGTTAATGGAACGAACGAGTGGCCTCGTCGGTGGGTGATATCGATGAAGATGTTGTATACGAGTCAATGTATCAGTCGAGTTAATCTATATGTTGAACCAGTCCCAAGAAAGAGTGGAAGGCGAGGAGAACAGACATAGTAATTCTGTGTAGTGAAGTAGACCACTTCATAAAACTGTGAGATGTAGGCCAGAAAATAGTCTACGCCTGGCCGTTTCACTGTTCTCCGACCGTGTTAGCGCGAGGATCCGCGTCAACCTGAGGTTTTAAAGAGAAGGAGGAAGACTCCAGCTTGACATCACAAGATCCTCGATTAATTTAAGGAGGATGTATGACTTTTGGATATGGTCACTGTACGGAGCTCGGGCCATGGCAGATCCGTTGAACTTATACTGTACAACACAATTCAGTACTGGAGCTGAGGATACCGTGTACATCAAATAAGTATGTCAAAATAAGTCGCCTTCGAGCCTTCATCGGTCTGCGCGAGAGACAAAACATCGAGACTTGGTGCTCCTCTAAGCCGACATAGGAATTGGGCACTTCGTCTTCGCGAGCGGGATTGGTGGTATTCAAACCAGTCCCGTTCTCTCTCATATCTAGCGTGGTCCGTGAACAACGCGTTCTTCGTGCTGCCAGTCTTCTGAGTCGTCCGTGTCCAATTCAACGTCAGCCGCTTCCTCTCGAGGCACTTCTTCGTTAGGCGGCTCGGGCCAGAATTTGGCGCGATACACATCTTCGACCCAGATGCGGACGTAGTTGGTGTTGGTGGGTGAGGGCCGCACGGTGACGCTACGAGTAGCAGGGACTCGGAACATGACGAGTCACGAGTGATGATTTTTTTCGTTTTGATTTGCTTCATGTCCAAGATGCTTTTTGGTCTTTGACAAGTTCCAACAAACTGACAATGTTTTCGATTGCCTTCAGCAGATGCTGTCTCAGTTTGTCTGTTGTAACTGAACCTGCCGATTCGTAGGCTCCTCATCTTTCTACTTTGCTTGGAACATACGGTGATGTTTGAATGAGCTTAGTATAACGAATCTAGATCCTGCGTCACCATCTAAACTATATCCTTAAATGACATGTGCTGAATATCTAACCGAAATAGGCTTTATATTGATACGCTGGATAAACCGAATACAAGTACAGTATACAACCAAGATAGCAAATCCAAAGCAAAATTAATTTTCAAGCGTGAATGAGCTCATTCATGTCCTTTAGGTGCTGCCGACGTCGGGGATCCCATTGACAATGAACTCTCCACCCACATGATCCATCCGCGCCATATTGGCGAAAGAAGTGACCTTAATAGCAGGAGGAGCTTTTGGACGGAGCCTTGCCCACCCTTTCGCGCCCTTGCTCCCCGAGAATACATTCGTGCCAGGTGAGGAGGGCTCGACGAACGGTAAGGCGCGGTTCCTGGGTGGTGTGGCTTGCTCGTCGTAGTGCAATACTCCGAAAGGCTGTCGGGTGCCTCGGTTGCGTGGGGCAGGGATAACAGGACCTTCGTCTCTGTTTTCGTTTTCGGTAGAGCTGCTCTGGGTGTCTATAGTGGGCGGCACATTTTCGTCCAGGAACGTCGTGGACAGAGGAGTAACCCCGGTCTCGCCGAATGCTGTCGTAGTTGCTTGAACTTCGAAGACGGCGGACACGGGTCCGAGAGGGATAGTGGGCTGCGGTGCGAAAATGGGTAGCCCTTCGTTATCGTACTCAACGAGGCCAGGGGTCCAACACGACTGCCGAGCAATGAAATGGTCCTCGATGGCTCCTTCATGCCACGGCCTCGCAGGTCGTAGGCGTTCCGGTTTTCCTGCAACCGTTGTATCGCCCGCTAATTCGAATAGATCCATCGAGAGGGTGGAGTGTGAGGTAACGCCCGCAAGGGGGGTATCGTCCTTGGGCAGTGACAAGTGAAACGCCACCCAAGGTATCTGTGATGCCTTGAAGACGATGTCGTTCTATGTGGACAGTGCGTCAATAATTTGATTCAAGCAAAGATAAACCACCGACATCATCAAACATGTCGAATCGGACCGCGCTACCCATTTGTCGGGTGGTCGCCCTCAGAGCCCCGTTGAAAGGGCGCACCATCGGGATGGTGAGTAGGGTGCTGATCATGGCCATAACTTGTAAAACACCGAGGATCGTTAGGTGGATACGGGTCGGGGTGTGTGGTACAGTGTTTTTGCCCAGCGAAGAGAAGAAGAAGGGTATCTCGAGTCGGAGGAAGTCTCCCAGCACCCAATCCTGGGGCAACTCGATCGTAATCGGTCGTCAGACGATTGGGGGGTCGTAAGTGAAGGTGTAGGGTGAGGGTGCGTGTGGTGCGTAGCGCGCTCAAAGGAAACCTTGACCCCTCACGCTCGTCGTATATAAGCCCTCCAGGGCTCCAGGGGGTGCCATATATGTTCACCGAACAATCAATGTCACTGTGGCTTTCCATGGCAAACCTGAGCGCGACCTTGTCACATTTTCACGCGTGTAGGAGACAATGAATGGTTTTCGGAACTTTCCTTGAACACGCCTTTTGGAGGGTCCTCGTGCCAGCTCGTGCCTTTGAGGGTCCGGCGGTATTGGTCGTGGGCCACCAGTCCTTTGTTTTCTCTCGATCTGTGCTTGGCAAGTTCGCGTAAAGTCGTCAAGTGTAGTGTCGGCCTATTAGGTGTTGTGGATCAAGTGCTTTATGAGCAATAAACTTGAGAAGAATATAGCTTTTCATCTGAAGACGTTATTCGTCCCCGAGGTCTCTTATAACGAGTCGGTGGTTCGTAGGCTAGAATCCTTCTGTTGCCCCTCTAGATGCTGTACCTACTTGACTCAAGATGCAGTAGTGACCATACAAATTCATAAGGACACTAAGGTTCAATTTACGAAGCACCCACCAACTATGCACTGCTGGGGCTGGAACGTGTTTCCCTTGGGAAAAGTGACAAAGAAAGCTGTTATGCCATTTCTTTGTCAGTTTTTTTCCCTTGGAAATAGTCATTTTTCTTTGTCTAAAGTCTTTTTTCCATAAAAGTATGTAGAAATGGCATGACAGCTTTCTTTTGCACTTTTTCTGATGGACACATGTTACAGTGCTAGCAGTGATGGTAGAGCGGTGACTGTTCTTGCCATTGATGATGATGTTGTTGTTGTACTATATCCGCTGGGGCCTTGCCCTATGTCGGGTTCTACCTCTATCTAATATCCTACATGTATCTGTTCTGTCGTGAGTAGTCTCTAAACTATCGGCTTCCGCGCAAGCGGTTGCCTTTTGCGCGCCCGGAAACTGGGCTGGTGACCGTATTATGCCGTACCAGGCAGGAGTAATCTAAATTAAATTGTTAGTACGTGTCCGTTCGTTCTCCCGCCTATCCCCTCCCTTTCCTTTTCCTTCGCTTCGGTTTGGCAGTGATCATGTCCTCCATCATTGTCAGGTCTCCGTAAGTCCGTTCAAATCTCCTCGTGCTTTTGACGTACTGGAATAGGGCTTTTATTGCTTCGGCGTCGCTCAGGAGCTTGCTCAAGGCCCCTGGTCCTAGCTCCACTGCTCTGGCCAGAACGCGACGTTGTCTCTCGTACGCGCTGCAGTGAAGTAGGTAATGCTCGACGGTCTCCTCAGCATGGTGGCATGCGTTACATAGTGGCGTCTCGGCCCTCTTGAACATGTGCAGGTAGTGATTCAGGGGGCAGTGTCCCGTTCGTAGTTGCGTCAGAATGGATGCGTGTTTCCGCGGTATGCTGGCTAGCGTCTGCAGGATGATCTTCATGCTGGGTGCATCGGGATCTATCGCCCTCAGCCTGTCGAATCTGAGGGAACTGCGAATGCGTTCCTCAGCGTCTTGCCTCCATTGCTCCTTGTGTGTTGCAATAACCGCCGCCTTGGACGCTTTGAAGGGCCTCTGTAGGAATGGCAGGCCCCTCAGCTCGGTCTCGTCGCCTCCTGCCGCACGCTTCGCTTCCTGTCTGCCCGTTCGTTGCCTGGTATGCCCATATGCCCTGGTGTCCAATACTCCGCTATGTTTATACTCGAGTCGATCTCCTGGACCTTCCAGACTCCCTTCAAGACCTCGTCCACGATATACCTTGCCGATCCTCGTCATGGTTCCTCCAACGCCCTTATTCCCACCTGATTGTCCGTTCCCACCGTCACCGTCCTCACCGTCCTCCGACCCCTGATCCTTCCCTTAACCTCCCTCCTCAACAACTCAAAACCCAAAACCTGCCCAACACATGTACATTCGTCCTCGAATGCCGTATACCTCCCTTCTCCACCCAAACACTTCCTCATCACCCTCGGCTTTCTCCCTCCCTCTGTACAGCACCGCTGCCGCCCCTACCTTCCCTCCATTTGTTTACTCATTAAAACGCATCGTTACTGTCCTATAACCATCGTGAGACATATGGAAAATCTTCAAAAATCAATACAGTAATCACTTCAAAGTCAAAGAGTCAGGCGAGTAGAACGCTCTTTGAAAATATGACTTACCAGGTAGGAATGCAACTTGGCTTTCAGTCGATAGCAGAATTTTTCACTTTCTTCCTGGTTCGGGACGTCGATCTGGATGAGGACGATGTCATAGCTAAATTGCGGTAATCTGATC
>JAGGAX010000151.1:0-17092 GCA_017657335.1 Termitomyces titanicus | reverse complement strand
TCTGTATAATCATAATTACGAATGCCTAATGTTCGATCAGTAATGATTGACCTTGAACTTTAATCACCAAGTACCATTATTAGTAATAGCACCACTGTTTGGTTGAGGAACTGGTTTAGCAGGGAGAAGTGGTGGCCTGGACTGACGCTGAGAGGACATAGTGAGGCAGGCACAGTAATGGAGAAGGATGTGGCAGGAAACAGATAGGATGTGGATCAGCTTGACAGCTTATATTGAACCCGCTTGCTGTGAAGAAATCTGTTTGATCGTCATCAACATCACTTCCTCAGGCCTGATCCTTGAATCTCGCACAACTGAGAAGCCGCAGACTGCTGGCAGCTATCCAGCAACATAGCTCTTTACCAACTCTTGATGCAGGATAAGTATATGGGAGCTTCAAAATCAGATGTACATTTTCTATCTAATTGGTCGAGGATTGACGTTGGTACTTCACGGAGGCTATTCTATCTGCCACAAATCTGCCATTTATTAGGTCAGCTTCCGAGTCCCGCGCGCGTCGGGCCGGGAAAGACCGAACGAGGCCTTGTGCTTTCAAGTTTCCTTTCGCCGACGCATTTCGATCCTGGGATTCAAATCAAGAACAATAAAGAAACAGAAAGGACACACTCGTCCAGAGGAGCCCATTGTCAATTCTCTCCACTCTTTAGAGGATCGAAATGGCGTGTTCCTTGCCTCTCCCTCCCGTCCCCGTTCGACCTCGCGACGCTCAAAGAGAATGAGGGTAATCCCCTGTTTCCAGTGTAAGTCATGATGATCGAGAAGACTGATTGATTTAATACTTACCAGTGGGCCTGTCCTCAGACCTCTCGGTGCATCTCTCCTCCATGTATCCTTCCCTGTTACCGCAAGATCCACTCCCGTCGCCCCTCCTCCTCAGCATCGAATTCCATTATTCTGGGCATCCTTCAAGTTTGTACACGATATCGTCAATTATCTTGGTATCTCCTCATCCGCATTTACCTTGTCCGCTTCAACGATCGCCTCTTCACCTAGCATTATCTGACAATCCAGAACATTTTGCAGGTTCCCATCTCTCATCATGATGATAACAATATACGTGGATTGATATCTAACAGCGTCATGCGCCATCGTATCATACCCATGAGAAGATAAGATCGCTCGAGGGATGGATTTCCACAGCGTGAGGGCATGAAGGCGAGGAAGGTCAGGTCACGAGAGGGCCACTCATCCACACTGGCCGACGTTGATACGCCCATCTTGTGTTTACAAAACTGGGGCACACAGCAGTTCTCGCTGGCGGCTCAGACAACGACATTTGTTCCATATTCGACCGACCAAGATATTCGATCTATGCGGCTCAAACGATCCGTCAGGGAACGTTATATTCAGGACTGGTCCCGCCCCATACACGTCCGTCCTGCACCCTCATAACGTCTCTTCGGCTCCCTGTTCCATCCTCATAGCCCTTCTAGGTCCTTTCTTTGCTTCCTTCGTATCAACAATCATACTGTACTTATTGCAAAAGCCTAATCTCCACTTTCCTACTTAATCTCCAACCCGCCATTGGGGGCTTGGGCTCGGCCCAGGTATTGGTATGAGCCGGGGCCGCCTCAAGCCAGGCCAAAGCCGTGGCTTTTGGGCCAAGCCGGGCCGGAACATCACTGTGTAGACTTCACCGTGCCTCGGAAACGTCTTAGAAATGGGTCTCGACTAATCTATTTTCATAAAGAGAAGCAATAACATCTTAAGTCTATTTATCCTTGTCAACACGCTGAGGAATGGGCCTAACAATTCATCAGTACAAAGTGCCCTGCCTTTGGGATTGACTGGTCATGAGAACACAGCTCTTTCTTTGTCAGTCCACCATGTGCTTTTGTCAGTGCCCCTATGCGTTTTGTTAGTGCCCCATGTGCTTTGTTAGTGCCCCCCATGTGCAATGTTTCACGTCATCCACCTTATCCTGGTACATGAGGCCAGGCAGCTGTTAAAATTGATGGCAGACCCACTCAACTTCAAGTCCTTTACTGGCTTTTCATGGCGAACATTCTGCTTGATGTTGCTGCCTTTTCATTCGCAGTTGCTCTCTATCTCTCCCTCAGGAGACGTATGGATCGCAGTGAACACTTACCTCTCCCGCCTGGTCCAAAGAGACTTCCAATCATAGGCAACCTCTTGAACATACCGAAAGATTTTGAATGGATAACCTATCACAAGTGGTGCCAGGAATTGGGTGAGTGATGCCTCGAAATGTCAGAGGACACGAACACTGACTCGGTGAGTACTTTCAAGGCTCTGATATCATTCATTTTGACATTTCCGGCATGTCGGTCATTGTGTTGGACAATGTGCGAGTGGCTACAGATCTATTAGAAAGGAGGTCTTCAATATACTCCAACAGGTGATTCCTCTTCGGTTTGATTGCTTCGCACGAACCTTGCCAAGCCAAGATCTTTTTTCTCATACATAGGGCAAGGATGCCAATGATCAATGAATTAATGGGCTGGGATTTCCACTCTGCCTGGTTGCCATATGGTAGATTATCATTTAACCGACTCATCTTTAGTACTACCAATTTCCGATAATTATGATATTAGGTGATTGTTGGTGAGCAACTAGTTTTTACCCTGCACTTTTCACACCCAAACGTTTTCTTGGAGGCGCCAACATCGACGATTACTGCATAACGAATTTCATGCCGCCGCTTCCATGCGCTTCCGTCCTTCCGAATTGAAGGCTACTCACCGTCTCCTCCGCGCACTACTAGATTCTCCAGATGATTTGGAAGGAAATCTCCGACAGTGGGTGAATCATCTATCTCTGGTGACGCGAATCTTATGTTCTTTCCAGGATGGCGGGTGAGACTATCTTGAGGGCGACGTATGGATTGAAAATACAGTCCAAGGATGACCCTTACATTCAAACGGCGGCCAAGGCCACGCGTCCCCTCCAGGCTGCAGCTGTTCCAGGGGCTTTCCTTGTTGATGCGTTACCTATCCTCAAGTATGTACCCAACTGGATGCCTTTCGCTGAGTTCAAGCGGAAAGCCAAACGCTGGCGCGCCCTTGCGTTGGATATGGTCAATATGCCGTGGGAGGCAGCGAAGCGTAACATTGTGAATTTTCGGTCATTCATAACTAATGTTTGTTCTAATGAACTGTAGGAAAACGGAGACACGACGTCGTCTTTCGTGTTGAGGAGCTTGCAAAATATGGATGATTCGCGTAATATCGAACTGCAGGAGTATATCATCAAGTCGACGGCTGGAGCAATGTACACAGGTGAGTTCCCAATCTAACATATCGTTGTTAGCATTCAGTGTTTATTGACTATCGCAACGTAGCCGGGTCGGATACCGTAAGTCCAAACTCAAAGAGTGAGGTTCAAACCTTTTTCGCCAACCGCATCTGGACAGACGGTATCAGCTATTTTATCTTGTATCCTTGGCTTGCTCGAGAATCCTGCTGTGGTAAAAAAGGCCCAGGAGGAGCTCGACCAAGTTATCGGTCCTAACCAGCTCCCGACATTTGATGACGAGGACTCTTTGCCATATATTTCTGCGATTACAAAAGAGGCACTGAGGTGGAGGGAGATTACTCCAATGGGTACGGACGAGGATATATCTGACTTGCGTTCCTTCTGATGATTAGTATCTGAGCAGCTGTGCCACACTTCATCGATGTTGATGACGAATACATGGGATACAGAGTTCCCAAAGGTTCAATAATCATTCCCAACTCATGGTAAGTATGCTTTGGTGAGAAACAACACCTGAAAGCTGATGTTGGCCTCGCCGCGACCATATAGGGCCATGCTTCATGACGAAAATATCTATCCTCAGCCATTTGAATTCAATCCAGATAGATTTCTGAAAAACGGAAAGTTGGATCCAGATGTGAGAGACCCGATGCACGCAGCATTTGGATTCGGTCGACGGTAAGTCCGAGGGTTCATACTGAGTTGCTCTCAGCTCAAACTATCTCTAGGATATGTCCTGGACGTCACATGGCTTTCTCTGCTGTGTGGATTGCCGTTGCTTCCATTCTTGCTGTCTTTGATATCGCAAAAGCGCGAGACGAGTGTGGAAATACGATAGAACCGTCTCATGAATATATTTCTGGGATCCTTTGGTCAGTGGTTCTCCTTTGTCAAACATGATGTTGAATCCTCACTTCTTCAAGTTCGCCTTTGCCTTTCAAGTGCTCTATCACCCCACGGTCAAGCCAAGCAGAAGCTGTAATCAAAGCGACGATCGATGAAGACCACTATTCTTGAGCTTCTGAAAGTCACCGTTGCTTCCTATCAATCTGAATTGAGAGACGCATGCTTGATTGCGCCTGTCGTGTATCCGATGTATTAGTACCATCAAAACGTGAATCATTTCGAAGTGGGCCCTCTTGATAAGATGTTGACTTAACTCCTTTTTTCGGCGAGTGCCGACGCATCTGAGAGACGAAAATAAGGGATAGTTAAATATCCTCGAACGCCATTTCCAGAGACACTGGCAAGGGTGTGGACCCAGTTTTTACTCGTCTCGATGTCTGTTAAGACAAAAATATGTATATATCATGACTAGCGCCTGTCAAGATCTCTCAAAGTTTTGGCAGATGCAGACAAACGTCTTGGAGTCACCCGCGGCGACTACCTACATCAAGAATTCGATCACAACGCCTTCAATGTATCTCCGCCGAATCGAATACATTGACAACTTTGAAACTCAGTAGCTTGTAAACGATGGTTAGTTGACATGGAGCTGCATACATAGCACCTTAAAAACAGAAACGGCGAGGATGATTCAGGCATTATCTGCAAGGCAAAGTCCCCGAAATAAGGGAGGGCTCAGTTAGTGTTCAACACATTCTACGGTCTTGTCACGAGTGGGCAGCTAAAAGAGAAAGGCGAAGGCATCAGGTGGATCGTAAGCTTCCGGGACTTCGGGAAGTTGGAATATGGAGTGCCGTGAAACCACCCTCCTGGAATTTATGCAGAAGCTATATCGGTCCGGCATCCTGGAAATGTGAATTGAATGAGAGTAGCACGAGGTGAATCCAACGAAGTCGGTCCTTTTAGCACTAGATGGCAAGATAAACCGCCGCCACCTCTTTCATCCTGGACAGGCTCGGCCCGGGGCCACGTTAAAGCCCAGCCTAGGCGGCCAACTAAACCTGAGTTACTTACGTAACGTAGTTGGAAATCAAACTTCATTTCACTTCTGTGGTGCTGAGTACCGTGACGTGTGGTTTGTATTTACTTACTTCAGTACCTATATTTATGTAACATACTTAAGTTGTCCGTCCATAAGCTACTATGTAGACCCGGACCCATACCGATCCTCAGGCATACTTTCAAGTTTCAGCCACCCTCTTCTCAATTCTTTTGGTCCTTTTTGACTAACGTACTCCTAGCGTGGCCCTGGAAAGTTTACTTTGAATGGCTTTAATCTTGTCGGTCGACGGTACCGCGATTGAGCGCAACTCAGTGGTCTTCCACCGTTCGTCTTCAGAAGTTCGTTACGGCATGTCGAAGAAACAATATTATTATATATAGTAGGAAGGTATGTAACTCTTCTGAATCTCATCGCATGATCCTTATTTCCTACATACCCGTGATATTCACTGATATTCATTACAAATTCTACACACGTCCATGCATCATGGCCCATTCATAAGCGATTTTGTCTGCTTGCATTTCTGTGAGTTTTTTCAAGCTCCATTTAGAAAACCAAGCACCGTTGGTCATGCACATGGGGTGCCGTTCTCATGAATACCTAAGTATATGGACACAACCATTCGATTCTTAAGTTCTCAATGAGTTCCACGATCAAAACGGGCAGAAGACTTCGGATAACGGTCAACGAATGGCACTGTCCCTAAGTGCTGAGCACTTCTTTGCCAATGCTTGGTAAGGAGGATCCATGTGTTGAAACGCCACCTACGTTTGCATTGCTCCACCTTCCTTATCCTGGAACTTTAGCTGAGGCTATTGGAAAAACCTGACTTTGAGTTTTTTACTGCCATCGATGGCGAACATTCTGCTTGATTTTGCTGTCTTTTCATTCACAGTTACTCTCTGTTTCTACCTCAGGCGACGTACGATTCATCGCGAATGCTTACCCCTCCCACCTGGTCCAAAAAAACTTCCAATCATAGGAAATCTCTTGGACATACCGAAAGATTTCGAATGGATAACGTATCACAAGTGGTGTCGGGAATTAGGCTAGTGTTCCATGGCATGACTACTATAGAAGTCAAATACTGACTCATGCGTACAAGGCTCTGATATAATTCATCTTGATCTTGTGGGCACATCGCTCATTGTTCTGGACAATGCAGAAAAGGCTGCAGATTTGTTGGAGAAGAGGTCTGCAATATACTCTAGCAGGTAATTCCGTCTCGCTTATGTTTCCTGAGAACCTTGGGTCGAATTCCTGTTCATAGAGCGAGGATGCCTATGTTACGCGAATTGATGGGTTGGGATTTTCAGGTCGGCTGGATGCCTTATGGCTAGTTTCTGAAATTCTTTCAAACATGCCCATCTCTGACGATTTCTGCCTTAGGTGATCATTGGTGAGCATTAACGTTATCCTCTATTTTCTATGTCAAACTATGTCAAACCTTTCCGTCGAGGCGTCAACATCGCCGACTCTTGCAGCAAGAGTTCAATCCCGTTGCCTCCATGCGCTTCCGTCCTAACGAATTGAAGGCGGCTCGCGGCCTGCTTCGTAATCTCCTCGAGTCACCAGATAACCTTTTTGAGAACCTTCGAAAGTAAAAATGATCTACCGTGTTCACGGCAGACCTTTCTCATTCCTTTAAGTATGGCAGGTGAGACTATCATGGGCTTAACGTACGGGCTGAAGATACAACCCAAAAATGACCCTTACGTTGCGTTGGCGGCTAAGAGTGTTCGTTCGCTCTTCAAAGCTGCCGTTCCTGGTGCCTTCCTCGTCGATTCGATACCTATTCTGAAATATGTACCCGACTGGATGCCTTTCGCCAGTTTCCAGCGCAAAGCGAAGCAATGGCGCAAGCTCGCACGGAATATGATGGATATACCTTACGAGGCGGCTAAGCACAGCATAGTGAGATTTTGGTCATTAAAGACTCGTGTTTGTTTCCCCTGATGAAATACAGGAAAATGGTGACACTACCCCGTCATTTACGTCAAGGTGCTTGCAAAACATGGATGAATCACGCGATCTCAAGCTACAGGAAAACATCATCAAGGCGACGGCTGGAACTATGTACACAGGCGAGCTTTCAGCTCTTCATAATGTTGACGGTGCGACTCATTGTCTGTAACTACCACAACACCAGCCGGTTCGGATACCGTAAGTAGACGTTCAAAGAGTACAACATTACATTGACCACATCAGAATAGACCGTATCAGCTATTGCATTTTGTATTCTCGCCTTGCTCGAGTATCCCACGGTGCTCAAGAAGGCAAGGGAGGAGCTCGACCGAGTCGTCAGTTCCAACCAGCTTCCGACCTTTGACGACATGGAATCCTTGCCCTATATCACTGCAATCATTAAAGAGACTTTGAGATGGAGGCAAATCACCCCAATCGGTATGAACAGGATATATCGATTCTTATGCTTTTTGTTGATGAATAATTGAGTAGCTGTGCCACATTTTCTTGATGTAGATGACGAATATATGGGATATAGGCTTCCAAAGGGCTCTCTGATCATACCCAATGCATGGTAGTCTTGACTAAGAACCGACCTCTACAATTCTTGATTTGACCTTATCAATTAGGGCCATGCTTCATGACGAGAAGGTCTATCCTCAGCCATTTGAGTTTATCCCAGATAGATTTATGAAAGATGGAAAACTGGATCCAGATGTCAAGGACCCGATGGATGCAGCATTTGGATTCGGTCGACGGTAAGCTCGAAAGTTCACTTTGTGTCGTTCTCATCCTGAGCTACCTCTAGAATATGTCCTGGACGTCATATGGCCTTTTCTGCCGTGTGGATTGCTATCGCTTCCATCCTTACCGTCTTTGACATCACGAAAGCGCGAGATGAGCATGGAAATATCATACAACCGTCCCATAAATACATTTCTGCCATAGTTTGGTTAGTTTCCTTTCGTTCAACCATAATGCTAGATTCTCATATCTTTAAGTGCGCCTTTGCCTTTCAAGTATTCTATCACGCCACGATCAAAGCAAGCGGAAGCTTTGATCAACGCCACGATCAACGAAGAGTACTATTTTTAATTTGTCGAAAGAGTGCACCTGATTTTTGCTGCAGCAGTGCGTACAGGGTGCGTGGTGGCTATGTTGAGGTGCATATTACTATGTTACTATTGTGATATCTACCTCTGCAACCTATATAGCTATGGTTGTACTACAAAGAATACACCTTGGTAGACCTAGTATGAAAATCATATGTCCAATGGCAAGGTTGAAACATGACTGACAAATTACAAGAAACCCATTCAAACATTTTGTGATCTGTCCATGTTTCCAATGGATTGATTCCTGTATAGCACCACATCAAATATCTCAATAATAAGCCCAAGTAGAATTTGGCACATGTAGTCGTGTTCCTGGCCACTGACACGTGTCAATGAAGAGATGCCTTTCATAAAAAGGTGAATATTATGGTTTGGAGGCATGCAGCGGTGGTGTGCATCAATTTCAGTGGCTCCAAACACGGTAATAATCCACGAAATGAGATGCTTCAGTACTCCTTGATATAGTTGATGAAGAATGTCAGGAGTGATTGAACTGTAGACATGCACCTCAGACACAACAGTGCATGCTTCTTGATGGGCCATCAGGCCCCTTATTGTGACAGTAAAAAAGGGCCTTCGAAGACGAGGTTGATGGCTCTTCGATTCCAAAAATAGTACCTGAGATCTCCGATCCACCGCTGCGGCACCTCCACCTCTCCAGCCAGTCAATGTACTTGTTCAATGTTGAGCTCTGAGCACTCCCTCTCTCGCTCAATCAATATTACAAGGAATCTAACCACTTGCACTGTCCAAATTTCCCCAGTATTGTCTGATGGGCTAGTGGGCCGGAAATGTCCAAATACCGTTTGTTTTTGTCACCACATCGTCAACAACATCAAGCATGTTCCCTGCTACCAGGTGCTTTCAGACATGAAAGGGTAACTTCAAAAATACAACCCACTTACTGCCTGTATCCATTCTAATCATACTATTATTATCTGTGCGTATTTACAGGTACATGTTTGTGAGGGCTGACATGTTTGCAAGGGCTGACATGTTTGTGTGGGCTGAGCCCTTGTGGTAATCTCATTCTCTGATCACTATGCTGGCCTTATCTACATCCTCTGAACACTTTGTGTGTTATATGCCAGTCACTAATGCTCATACTTGGCATTTTGTTGCTCCTTGCCGACTTGAAGATAACCAATGTGCAAGTGTGTATTGCATGAGTGCTATGGTTCAAAATTTAATATATTTCTCAGTATAGATGGTCTACAATGGTCTTTATAACCATCTACTAGCTTAATACTGAGGAGGGATGTCAGTGTACAAGGGTAGAATGGGAGATGGCAGTATTATACTATAAACTAATATAATTGAGTCATCTTACATTTACATGTTCATCTTACCTTTTCAGTTGAGCTTGTCTCAATGACAATCACATATGCCTTCAATATGCTTTTAAACAGTTCATCCTTCTTTCTTAAGCTGTCCTGAAGACTACAGAATATCCTATTGAATTTATATGTTTTAACGGCGACAGGTATTTGCTGGGCCAGAGGTTTTGATCTCATTTTGATCTCCATATCTCCCATTCCCACAAACTTCTTTGACTTCATTGATAGTCATATATCTATCTAGTCCCTACCAAACATTCTTAGGCTTGTATTCATAACCAGCAAGCCATATATCCTCACATAAAATACAACAATTATTCTTTTCTCTTGTTTTTCAGGCAATTCTATTATTTTCTTCAAGTTGCCACAGTGTACATGACCTCATTATACCATTCCCACTCCTGGTGCATAAACCTATACCCTTGGTCACACTCACACATTAACAATCAACTGTTCCTATACCTACAGTATATGACAACTCTCCAAGGAATATGGTATGTCCACTTGCCCACCCCACTACAGTCATATTATGTAGGTTGCAGTGGCCCTTGACAGTGTACATTCCAAAGCCCTCAACTTAACTACAAGCACAGCAATGCAATCACCCTCAATCATCTTGTGGATCAATGTGATTACAACATCGAGGATATTGTGGTGCTGCAAGCACAACTACATGTGTCAATGAATCCAACCTATGCCCCACAATGCTACAGCTAACACCTGACACTTACTTATACTCATACCTGGAAACTTGAAGTGAGGACATTGCACAATACTAGCATGTGAAAATAACCATCCTCAACCTTGATTTTTGTGTGTCTGGTATAATGACCACATAATGCTCTAAGATATTGTTCTACACTGGAAAAGACTCAGATTGTGCATCTTCTGCTGTCTGTACATTACACTAGTAACTGTTCCACATATGTGTAAATCATAAGTTCATGAAGAATCAGCTTGACTGGAAAAAGAGGTACAGTCCACACACCAGAAAATATGAGTTTCCAACCTGAATCTGAACTGATCTGAGGTTTCCAAGCCAGATCTGATGAGCAGACCAGCAGTTGGTTGTCTTCAAAGGCCTATTGTTAGAGGCATGCAGTGATACTCGCCAAGTTTCTGTTTCTTTGTTGGACAAGTCAGGCAGTCTCCACTGAGGATACATCTTGTCAGGAGTTGCTCTGATTAATCAGATATAATGCATGCCAAGAGAGTATGGCATTGGTGAGTGATTCCATGTCCAGTTGTCATAAAGATGCCATCCATTCCTGCAGACTTAAGAGGCTCAAGAATCTTAGCCATACAAGAATGATAATAAGTTAGCAAGGAGCCGACATCAAGAAGCTTGATTGGTGATGTTTTCTAGATGTGTTGTCAGAAGATAGCTGAGGAGAACATAATCTTGATAGGATGGCTTGTGGTGAATTTCTTTAGGGATGTTTCCAATGGTGAGATAAATGAGATAAGCAGATTTATTTCAAAAGAGTGTGAGCTGTGTCTTGTCTGTCAATATTATGATGATGAATTCACGCTGCCAAAGGCGGTGCCTTTATTTAGAGGTAAGTATACATGAGTTTGTATGTCATTCACCCCCCCATAGGTTAGATGACTGAGCAGACTCCTGGCCATCAAAGGTAATCAATAGCTATGATCTGTGAACCTGTTTAGCAATGCCTCGCTATCTAACCCCTTTTTGAACCTGTTAATCACTCCGGTTATCTTTGATACCAAGCCTACTGCCACTATTGTGTAATCTGTCTTGTTCACTTGGCAATGCTTTCCCCTTCACCTTTCCATTGTGAATAGAAGAAGCCCTCCTTAATCAGGTGACTCCTTCCCACATGCCTGGACCTTGCCTGTCAGGGGACTACCCATTTGGATCCCATCCGCTGCTAATCTTATCTCCAGTGTTGGCATCAAGGCAATCTCCAGAGTTTGATTATCTCTGGAGATTTGCCCTTTTGGGTTTGTCTCTTGTTTTTGTGTGGCTTATGTGTACTGTACAGTTGGTTTCCACGCTTCTGGAGCTTCTGAAGCATTGCCTCTGGCATAGGGTTTCATTAGCTCTGTGAAGGATGTTGAGCTTGGCCCCCATAACTTTGCCCATGTTGCAATCTCCTACTCCAATTTTAACAAGAAAGGTGTAAATAGTTGTCAACATTGCTGAGATTGTCTCCATACTGCTGATTTGCCATTCCCTTTTCCTGCAAGTAGACCGCACCTGCTGACTGCAGTGGAGACTTAACAATGGCAGGTTTTTTTGAGAGATTCTCCTCAGCACCACCACATGATCTTGTCACAGACTGGCATTCTTCAACCACTTCCATATCATTATCTCACATTAACACAGAATTTGGCCAGTGATTTTGATGTGGTGGTTCCAACCCACCCTGATATTCTGCATGTTGTTTCTCTCAAATAATATCATCTTTGTCATCATCTGATTCTAGATTCTGTCTCATGTTTTTGTCCATCTCTCCTGAGTTGTTTTTTCATGTTTTTTCAATCTTTAGCTGGTTAATTTTTGGTCAAAACTTACCATATTGCAAATAATCTTCAAATAAATCACCTAGTATGTATAAAGCCTTGGCTAAATTTTGCATTACAGTTGTATATGAATTAAGGTGATTTGACCCAATCTTCTATCTATTTCATTCTCACTTTCTTTTCAGTATTACTTTGACTCTCTTTTTTTGCTCTCAAGCTCCTTTAACATATCTAACAATGTGCTTGAAAGGCTCAATGCAGATCATTTGTGGAAGGCATTGACTTCAAAGGTGAGCTGTCTGATTTTGCAGACTTCCTCTTATTTACTCACACGTAGCACCCATGCTGGGCCAACCCAACCACTTCTTCTCAGGATGGAGATAATGGCAAAGCTTCTAATTTGGCTCTCATGACTACTAAAGGTGTGACTTCTCAGGCAACACCATCCTCAAAGCATGCATTGGCTTGTCAAACTGAGGTCAATTACTGTTCATTTGGACTTCATTGTTCTGATGCTCTCTTGTCTAGGTACCTGTGTGGAACAAAGAAGCAAGCACCATAGATGAGGTTCTGTAACACAGCAGAGCCAACTGGCTTTAACGTTTTATCATACTTGTATTTACTGTAGTGATTATGTTAGAGGAGAGCTCTTACATTCATAAGTTGATGGTTCGGGCAAGTGAGTGAGGGGTTGCCCATGGTTAATTTGGGCCTAGATTGATCACTGACTCCGTTCCCCTTGTCTCCTTTCTCCTTCACATATCACATCATTGTTCCCCTCACTGTATATATTGCTCCAAGAGTGGTTACAAGCAACAATGTCATCTCACACCATGCTCGCAGATATGTATCTCACTTACACTTATCAACATTGTCTCACACCGTGCTCGCAGCACTCATCTATTACTAGATTCATTACATCACACGTTTTCATCATCTTTATCAGTGGATTGATCTACTCCCACAACATCCCCACTCTATCAGTGCATGAGTCGTACCCTTCTTAGAGATTCCACTGGACGCTTTATTCAACTTCTGACAGCCCTGCCCTTCCTAGCATGTCTACTGAACCTGATACCATCTCTGCCAAGGAATTCTTGGTGCTTTGGGAGTCCCAAGCTGTGTTAGCTTCACGCCTTGACCAATTCCTCTCGCACTTCAACTCCTCACCTACAGGTGTGCCAGTGCCTGTGACCCAAAGCATCATCATCTCACTTGGCATTGTCTACAATGGAGACTTGCAGGAAATTTAACGAGGGCGGATGTCTGACCAACCCCTGCCCTTGGGGCCACTCACACACATGCTCATCATGCAGGAAACCCAACCACAGCCATCACCAACACAAGGACTAGGCCTCCAACCAGGCAAGCTGTGCTCCCCTTACCCAACCATCTTGCCCAGGCCACATCTCAGGTGAACCTCAACCATCTCCCTGCTTCCTCACACTGGACCCCTTCAACTCAGATCTCCCCCTCCCACCGCCACACCCCAACACCGATCTGATGCCAAAGCCACCATTGCATACAACATGGTTGATTGGGCCATCAATGATCTCATAGCATCAGAATCAGGCTCCCTGATGATAAAACTTGATTTAGAATCCACGTTCCACCACATCCCTGTCTGCCCAGAGGATTGGCACCTCCTCAGCTTTGAATGGCTGAGGAAGTATTTTTTTGACGTTGTTCTTGCATTCAGTCGCAGATTGGCCCCCTACATCTTTAACCTCTTTGCAAAGGCCCTGCACTGGATTCTCCAGTGCAACATTCCTGCCCACGTTTGTCACTTCCTCAATGACTTCCTGAAAATATTCTCCCCTTCCACAACCCACTCCCTCATCAATGAATCACTGCGCTGGGCAATTGAACTCAGGTTGCAACTGGGCCTCACATTCCAACCATCAGAAATTGTAGGCCCTGACACATGCATTGAGTTCCTGGGGCTGGAACTCAACTCCATTGCCATAGAAGTGCACTACCCTTATTCAAACTCAACACTCTTTTCAAACTCACATCCTTGTGGGTAAACCGCCGATCCTGCACATTGAGGGAGCTTAACAAACTCACAGGATTCTTGCAGTTTGCATCACAAGTTATCCCACTTTCATGTGGATTCATCCACTGCCTCCACAACTTCTCCTCCACATTCCCTGCCTCTCCCTTCTCCCACCATCACATCTCCAGATCCACACGTCTTGATGTAGAGTGGTGGCACTCTGTGGCCCCCACATGGAACAGCGTGCAGTTTCTCAGTCCCTCTCAACAGTGTATCAACATTTTTATGGATGCCAGCAGTGCAAAAGGCATTGGTGGCCACTTTGGGTCAGAGTGGTTCGCCACCCGCTGTCCCAGATGTCTCAAAGCAGAACACATCTAGGTAAAGGAGATGTTTGTCATTGTCTTTGTGGTTCTGTGCTGGGGAGAATCATTCTGAGATCATCACATCATCTTTCACATGGACAATGACATCGTCTTCAATGCCATCAGGAACTTATCAATACAATTCCCGCCCACAATGAAATTTGTGTGACACCTGATAGCCCTTGCCTGCTGCCTAAACTTCTCCTTTTCTTCTGAGTGGCTCTCTTCCTCTGAAAATTCTGTTGCTGATGCCACCTCTCAATTTTTCTTTGTCCACATCTTCATCATTACTCCTGAGCTTCAACAGAAACCAGCCTTGAAGTGCCTCTGGCTTGGTGGTACAAACAAAACCATGCAGTACATTCCCTCCACATTGATAGCGGACTCCCCTTCTCTGCCATTGAGTCACCCTCATACAGCGCCTCATCCATGGGATCAAGCATTACCATGGGGAACGTGACCGCAAACCTGTTCAACCCATCACTCTGCCCATCCTTGCCAACCTCCTGGCCCAACTCAAACCAGGGGTCACCCTGGGACACACAGACATCTATGCTGCCTGCTGCCTGGTGTACTCTGGACTTCTGCGCAGCAGCAAATTCATGGTGGGCAAAGGGGGCAAATTTTCAGGAGGGCTTTACACTCCCCCTGGTTTTCTTTAGACTCCACCTGGAGTCTACCTGGAGTCTCCAGGGAGTCCACATAGAGTCTACATGGAGTCTACCTGGACCCATCTAGACAAGACATCCAGTTTGATAGTACATGCAAGTCTACTTTGACTCCAGGTAGACTCCACATAAACTGTTAATCTATGTGGAGTCTACTATCCAGCCATTTGTAGACTCTATGTGTAGACTGTATACTCCAGGTAGAGTACAGGTACACACTTGCATGCACTCGTTACTTCATTATATTATAAAAAGTAATGTGGAAGAAAACCACCTTACTCAAGCAAGGCTCAAACCAAGTACCTCCTGATAGCTGACTAAGATTCAACAAACATGCACTGTAACCGTTAAACCAAAGACGCTTGTTAGATTAGGCCACGCAAGGCCCCTTGACCCAACCAAGTCTCGGTAACTTCTGTGAACGTGATCATGTGTTGAACACGTCACAGTTTGTTCATTCCATGACATTCAACTGTTATCAACGTTCAACGTCAACGGCACCTCACCTGACAACCACTACCACTACCACAATCACGACTGCGACCACGACCGCGACCATGACCACAATCATGACCACGATCACAACCACTACCGTAATCATGCTGCATGAACAAATGTGAACACAACGACAACGACCACGAACATTACCACAACAACCATGAATATGGCCATGGACCCAAACATGACCACCAATACGACCAGCAAGCCACAACCACGACACATCACACCATGAACACAAACACGAACACGAACATGATGGAATCACACCACAACAACCGGTATGTTTTTCTTTTGCATTTTTTTTCAATTTTCTTTCTGCAGCACACTCCTCTAGCCCACAAACCCTGCGATCAATCTGAAATTACTGCCCCAACAGCCTGCAGCTGAGTTTTTTTACTTTCGTTTCACTTTTTTTCAACTGAAAAAATTTCTATTTTAGAAACATCCAGCACACTGACCGTCACCACTCTATCCCACCATCAGCGCCAGCGCAAGACCATCCCTCATCGGAGATAGTAGCAGCAGCGGGTATGGATGTTGAGGAGAGGTGGGAGACCCAAGCAGCAGGCTGCCCATGAGGTAATTATGTATATTTCACGCTCCACCACCATATGACATGCCGTGAACCACCACAAACAACCGCCAGACAACCACAACCACGACCCTACAACCACAACCAATGACCAACGACCAATGACCAATGATCAATGACCAACGACCACAACCACAATCATGGTCACTACCACAACCGCGATGCATGACAATCACCACGACCATGACACAGTATGTTTCTTTTTGTACTCTTTCATTTTTTTTTCTGCGGCACCCTCTTCTAGCCCGCGAACCCTGCCCATCAAACCTCGATTGCAACATGAGTTTTTTTTTCTATGCCCTTTCATTTAGGCTAACAAAAAATATATATTTTAGATACAATACCTAAGGCTGCACTTGATGGAACAATCAACGCCGCCGTCGACGCACAACGACCCCAGATCAATGATACTTCCTTCAACCCTGACCACAGCCCACCTGCTTCCCATCATGCATGTCACTCGCATACCAACCACCCTGACGACGGTCTGACAGCTCGCATGCATAATGACTAAACAGGACATGCATGCTTGACACGCATGCAGGACACGCATGGACAACACGCACGCATGCACCATGTGCATGCACGCACGACACACATGACACATACGCACACACAACACGCACACATGCACAACACACGCACATGCACATGCACAACACGCATGCACAACACATGTGCCTGTGCACGAACATGACTGATTAAGCGCCACAACTCACACCCACGTCTCCAGAGGCACACAAGGTGCACAAGCCCAGAGCCGCATGCCCACCATACCCATGCTCACATCCAACGTGTACAGGAGGTGGATATGGATATATTTGGACACGAGTTGACGTGGTGGACCGTAGCACAGTGTTTCCCTGTCTCCGAATAGATAGATACATGAAATGAAATTTTTTTTCTTCTTGGTTCCCTGT
>JAGGAX010000150.1:0-13649 GCA_017657335.1 Termitomyces titanicus | reverse complement strand
TGGGAAGTTTGATATCAGTAACATTAACTTGAATGGGATCGACAATTGGTAATGGAGGTGAAGGAATATGATGAGGGGGAACGGGAGGAATATCATGATGATAATAATAAGGTTGAGGATTTTGTGGTCGAACAAAATGTGGAGGGTTTGCAGTGGGAGGTCTAAAAGCATAATCAAAATGAAATTGATTGTCTGTTGGATGAACTGGTGGAACAAATTGCAGAGCAAAATTGTAAACAGGCGGTGGATCTGGAACTGCTGAGGGAACAAAGAAATTTCTATTATCAAAATGAGGAGGAGGATCACAATTAAATGGAGGGAGGGGAGGTGGGCCCATCAGTGGCAGAGGCATATGAATAGAGTTTGGATTAGGTAAAGGTGGAGGAATTGGTGGTTGAGGAGTGTGAAAAATAGGTGGAGGTGCTGGTGGATGTGGTGGTACTATATTTAGATTCATAATTGGAGGAGCTGATTGATAAGAATGAAGTGAAGAAACAGACAGGGGACAAGATGATTGATGAGAAGTAGAATAAGAAGAGGCAGACAAAGAAGAACAAGAAGGGGGAAGAGGAACATTATGTGCAGAAGAGGGACATGGAAAATGTTTGGGATGGACAGAGTTCATGCGAAATGATTGTTCAGACTGAGCAGAGGAGGGACAAGAAGATACTAAAGGGGGAGGCCTTGGTGGCCATTGTGGAATTGAAACATGAAAAAACGTTGAAAAATGTGAGTTACGAAGTGATGAAGAAAAAATGTTAGAGAAATGATTATATGCAGGGTGTTTATGCAAAAATTGAACTGTAAAAGATACTAAAGTTGAAGACAAATCATGTGAATGAAGAGGAAAAGAACGATGAAAAAATTGCAGACATGGAGGATCGAGAAATGGCAGCTCATCAGGGTCTGAGACACGGTTTGAAGGATCAGCACCTGCGGTAGGAGTAGTCCAGTCATTTCAGTAATGTTGCAAAGATTAGCCCTCTTGTTGAGATGGAGGCAAAATGATCAATTGGGCTGATTGTGATCAATAAGGGTTGAGTGAGGTGGAGGTGGCCAGCTCACAACAATATCCAAGATGAGTTGTTCAAATCAAAATTAGGCTAGGATGCCAAGGATGCCTATAACTTGATGAGCTTGGACCTAGATAAGACACAGTGAATGATTGAGTGAGCCTCAGTGTTGTGTCGTGTGAGCAAGTACAACTGAGATTAATCTACCTAAATAGGATAGTGAATGAGTGAGTGCTACAGACTGTGTAAGTACTAGGTCCAATATAAACATGAGTATGAGCAAGATATGTACAGCCTCAGTGTTGTGTTGTGTGAGCAAGAACAACTGAGGCTGGATATGAAGTCCGATGAGTGATATATGAATGAACACATGATCGAAAGCGATGACCTGACTATATGTCCAACAGTAAGAGAAGCCATGATGCAAAAGGGATCAGCCTGAGGTCTTGCAACATGGATGTGGGCACAGGGTCACAGACAGGTCACACTTCTCTTTTGGGTGATGCTCGGTGATGATTCTTAAATAGGAAAATTGCTGCCATCAAAATATGTATTCTGATTCTACTTGTGGTGCCAAACTGACTCTTACTGTTGAAATGATGATGTTTGTTTGTGAATAATATTAAGTGCCATGTGACCTCCCTCCCTCTCTTGGAAAGTTATTTCCTCTGGGCACAAAATAGACATGATTATGTTGGAAAAATTCTGATTGCCAAGTCAGGCGCAATCAGCCATAGTGATGTTCCAGCCCGGCCTTTGGCCATCAGCCGAGCCAAGCTGGGCCTATTTGAGCTGGGCCTAGCCAGGCCAGAGGAGGTGGCCTGGTAACGGCTTTGGCCTGGCTCACGATGCTGAAAAGCCAAAGCCGGTGGCCCAGGCCATGGCTTTCAGGAAGAATGAATGCTGATGAAAATCAAGCAAATTTGTTGCAGACTGGTAAGATTGACAATTTATGAAGCACATTTAGACTTGAATAACAGTTCTAAATGTAATTCTGTCCTATGCGAAGCAGCACTGAAGTCCCAAATCAAGATCAAAATCTTCTCACAGTGAGTATTACACTATGTTAACATGCTTATACCTCACCAAAACAGCCAGAGAGTCAATGTAAGTGCTCACCAACTTTTTCTTGTTGAGATAAGTTGTATTTTTACTATGCTTTATTTTGAAACCCTCCACAGAATTTTTTGTACTCTACTGCCAAAAGCCGCGGCCTGAGCCGAGCCGAGCCAGAGCCAGGCCGGCATTGAGGGCTTGGGCTCGGCCCAAATGATATCTGGGCCGGAGCCGCCTCAAGCCAGGCCCAGCCGCCGGCTTTTGGGCCAAGCCGGGCCGGAACATCACTAATCAGCCGTGTCAGGTTACTTTAGACAGACCCAATTTTTAGGCCTGATCAGACAAATGTTACAAGATCAGTCAACTTTATTAGGCCATATCAGACCTGATTGGAGGAGCACCTGCCTGATCATGCTACCCTAGCTTGATTTGACGTGATCTGGACTGATCTGGATTTTAACCTGATTTGGCAAATGATGTTTTTCCGACATATCCAGTGATCATTGCAACAAGTTCGTAGAGGAAACTTGGGGCCAAAGACTCATCACTTTTTTGTTCTCGGTTGGCAAGTAAGCAATACACTATTGACAATGACTCGCTCGGGCGACAAGCCTCATTGAAGGCTACTAGTAGGCATCATATTTTATTGCCTTGCTGACAGTGGTTTTTAAGGAAAATGGTTTGGGCCCCCATGTGCCCAGACATGAACAAAGATCTCGCCTCTGCTTTATGGTGATACCCGCGTGAAATTTCTATTCAAAACTGCCACACCTAAACTTACAACCGGAAACTAAGGGGCAAGCGTTTCTCCGTGTTGACACAGAGGCAGGGGGGATCAATAGTAATGCGAGCCGTATTAACATCATTGCTGCAATGGCTCCTAGATACAAACCGGGCGTAAATGAGCGATGACCTTGTGAATACTATCTTCCACCTACTTACACAAATATTTGGTGGCAATTTTGCATGCTATATATCACGGGCTCTAGCCTTGTTTTGGGCCGTGGAGTCCATCTCACAGAATTATGGAAGCTCGCCCGTTTCCCATTTGTTGGCGTCGTACTAAGTAGTGATCCATGACTCACAATATCATTTCATTTCAAAGTTCATCCAGTACTGTATGAAATGATAAGTCGAATGAATCCTTCGCGACTAACTTTTCCATGCCCTGTATGTTAGAGGAAGACTTGATCCTGATTTACATCTCTCTATCGCATGGGGCATGATCAATGTCGCAGAATGGAGACGATTTGGCTTGAGTAGTTGCCTTCCCCTGAGCTGGCCACTCACCTCGCAATGACGATGTTTCGTGTTTCTGGTTGAGTCCGCCTCAGACCTCTTCAGGCTCAGTCAGAAAAACCTGACAAGTTCTTTCACGACTCAGGATGTTGATCGCGATCGGGACAGACTCTTTAACACTTACTGCCAGGATACTGTGTCAACTGCACTCGCCGAATCTGTCAAATATCGTCGGCGGCGTTAATATCTCAACTTCGCCGCTCAGTGGTTTCCAATAAAATATGCAACACATGGCACACTGCTATGTATCATGGGACCACGACAAATTTCGGTCCCTGTTGTCAAGGTGCCCAACATATGTGGTCAACAGGATATTCATAAGTAGGATTGATGGACTTCAGCCCCTGTCGACAAAGCAACAGTTGCATTTGCACCTCTTTCGTACAAAGTTCATTGCCTGGCGATGACTTGATGAATACCGGAGTGTGGTAAACGCCGTTATTCGGTGCGGGACTCCTTCATAAACTTTGGATAATGTTCCTTACAAACACTCTCGAAATACATCGGAAAGCCTCGTATCGTACACTGCGGTTTGCATTGTTAAATCTGTGCAGAATGCGGAATCAAGTCCATGTTAAGCATGTATGAGCTCCTCAACTTGAAGCGAACTTTCACCGACAAGGTGTACATACATATGTGTATAACGCTTTGTATATTATGGTGATGCAAAGAAGTTGGGAGATCACTGCAGTCCCTCAGAAAAGGAAAGTCATCATCAAAGATGCGATCCTGTACCCTGCAACTGAGTGGGTCCACACTGATTGATGAGCACGCAGAAGCTTAAGATCCAGACATATATATATATATAATAACCATAAGTTACACGCAGCCCCTCCGTTAATATACTGATATAGTGTCGAAAATTCTACATACATACATCACGTTCAAGTTTGATGGAAATTTAAGTTTACTTTGAGTTGCTCCTCCAGGACAAGTCGTAAAGGCCAGTCAGAGAAGTACTCGTTCGGATACAAAAAGCGCGAAAATTATCCTGGACTCCAGTGTCAATAACGGACGTTATTAGCGAGCCTTGAGGAGCTAATGGTGAGTGGCGAAGGCATGGCTGACAAATAAATTGGTCGTTCTCACCCAACATAGGATGATAAACTGTTATTACTTATGTATTATAAGACATCGAACGCACGATATCAAATCTTAATGTGACCAGAGGATCTTAGAGAAAGCGGTGGTCCAGTAATCGGCAGGTTGGGCACTCCGACAAGGATTCGCCTTGATCTCAGTAAGCGACAGACGAAAGTCGGTTTCGTGTCGACTGCGGAAAGCGTCAGCGACCACTGTGTCCACTTGTAGTGCATGCTAATAGGTTCACCGACCGGGCTCCGGTCAGCGTAACTACCAGTATGCTAAGGCTGCGGGGTGGTTTTTCTGAAGACGTTTGACGAGGAACTCTGATGTCCGTAAGACCGTAGTTATCGCAAGAACAAGAGATGCTCCTTACTCATGAAGACACTATTTTCGGAGAATTTTGTCATCTGCAACAAGATGGAATGAAGCAATGGAGACCATTGCGGATTGCTCCCGGTGATTGCAGCATCAAGCCTAAGGAGCTCGTTCATGAACACTTCACATGCTATTGTCCAAAGGACCTGGGAGGGCAAAAATTGAAACAAGAGCACGGCGATGGGTGGGAGTATCGACTCACCCCGACAATGGGATCAGCTCGGACTGAGCTCGTGGGCTGTATGTTGTTTGTCAGAACAGCGATTGATTGAGCGGCTGCAAGAGCCTTTTGCCTGGATCGCATCTCGCCTTTGTGTAGTAGTGGGGTGTGTAGTTTGATGGTGGCAGCATGGGTCATCATTTGCGTCATTAAGAGAGTGTCCATTTCTGATGGTGTCACGTCCATTCGGTCGACCATAGGAAACTGAGTTTTGAACTGTTCGATGACAGCTTCGAGTCGGCTCAACTTAGCCAATTTTCGATCGAAAGCGTTGAGTTCATGCGGACTGGCCGCAAAGACAGTTGCTTGTTCTAACAGAACGGCAGCTTTCGCGTGGAGGGCCATGACGGAAAACCCTTCGATGTTCGTGCTATCTAGGAATCCTTTAATCGTGCCACTACTCACCGATGGAAGCAATTGCTAGTGTTTCACTGTGAGTGTGTGATTAAGAGGTGGCGAAGGATGACGGACTCACGAGCTGATATTCGAATGCGTCCATGGGCCAAGGAGTGTCTACCCCGATTGTTTGAAGATCGTAGAACATGGAATGGGACTCTTGGATTGCAATCCAGGTGTTATTGAGGATAAGGACAGCCCAAAATGCATCGACGCGTTCGCCTTCCTCGGTATCATCGATGGCTCTCTGTAAAGGCGACGATAATTGTTGCGGTGAACCTATGGGCGTTGACAAGGGATTGGTAGATTCAGGGGTGCGGATTCGGTGAAGGCTGGATGACAAGCAAATAGAAACGGCAGAATTTGCATGATAGTTGCCAGCTAGAACTTTCCCTTGCATCAGGCAGTAATACGAAAGAAGCACCTCGGCTTGGATACTCTGCATAATCTTATGCGGATGCGTACTGGACAAATCCTTTGAGAGATGGTAAAGAGAATTCCGTAGAAAAGCCGTTTCATCACAACTGTCAAGTGGAGAAGGTGCAAGGTGAGTTCCCCAGACGTAGATAGCGTTAAGAAGGGCAGGCGTTGGGCGAGAATAATGTCCTATCGGTTGAGGTTCAACGAAAGATGCATGAAATCGCTCTACGTTCAGGAAGAATCCGAAGCGAGAGGAACATTCGTAGAAGATGTCAACTCTGTTACCCTGTTAGACATTTAAAAAACAGGAAAAATGGAACTACTCACAAAGCGAGCCTTATGTCCATTGGGGGCTCTTGTGCGTGGGACGAAGCAACAGATCTCAAACGGGAGCTCTGAGAGCTTGACGACGATGGACGTGAAATCGGAGAACTGTAAGCTAGGTGACATCAGAAGAGACAAGATTTTCAGAGAAGAATTGAACGAACTAGAAGGTAGAGTGAGCGTGGTGTTAGTTGTGACTCTCGGTGAATGATCACCGTGATAAGGGCTGCTTTTGAGGGGAGCCACGGTGGACTTGCTCTCGTTCTCAAGCTTGCGGATCCGGTTCTGCAGGTGCGAAATGTTATCCTCCAGTATTTGCGTCTGAGTTGGACCGCAACCAGAGTATTCGCAATCCTCGAAAGCCCCGTTGGATCGCGCACATTGACCACAAGATGGTCGGTCTCCATCACATTTCTAGAGGTAACTCATGCGTTAGTGATCGCATAACTATAGGTACTGGAGCAGCCCACGATCTTTCGTCGCCTATATAGGTGAAGATATGGTTGTCAGCTGTGTCAATTCAATGAAGAAGAAATACGGACCTGCAGTTGAAACAAGCTTTACCTTTCAACATTGGAGCCTTAGAGCGGCTGGAATCAGAGGTTAGTGGTTAGGAACAGGGATTTCAGACTTGGTCGCCCTTCGAAAGTTTGATTACCACATTTTTATCACTTGTCATCATCGGCAGTGTTTTCTCCCCTATGTATGTAAAGGGTCTGATTTGAATGCACCACTGCCATTTAACCTAACCGAGCCTTGGCATCATCGACGCCGCTGACTTAACGGGGGTATGAGATCTGATACAAGAACCAATCGTAATAAAAGTTGACAATACTCAACTGAGGGAAGACGTATGATGGACTCGTGACAAGCGCGCCCACCACGGCGAGCGTGCAACATTTCCGGGAGTTCGGCAGTGAATTGCCGATATCGCGGAGATTGTGTGTCCATTTTTCGTTCATCTGCTGATGATTTCCGCTGTGTAGATCTCTCCTACTTAGGTACATATTTATGTATCCTCACCGCTCGGTGTTCAGCCTTCCTGTTCACTATTTTCTCGGTCTTGCGCGATGGATGAAGCTTTGAAGTCCTGAAATGTTGTTAAGTCCATGGTCAACAAGCCATCCATGCATCAGGTTTGGAAATTGCCTGTGGGCTCCTCGCACGTGTTTTACAACCAGGCTTCACGATGTGGGTTCTCTTAATGATCATTTAAGTCAAGAACCCACACAAGTTCTACATTTGCAGTTCGTAAGAGGCGGCTTTATGGAAGCGGATGGTCAAAAGATCAAGTGGAAAATAATGGTTTCCGTGAAGGCTGGCTGAGCAATAAACATAGAACTTTGGAAGATTAGAGGTTGATTCTAGAGATATAAAGAGTACAAGGAATGTTACATACAGGTAAGGAAGTGCATCCAAACGCCGGATCTCAATACACGAAAAACTAAGGGTATGGACATGAGAAGAAGTCGCGCACCTCCTAATCCTTTTTCCTCTTTTCAAATTCACAGGCGCTCTTTACGAACTCTTCTACAGCTACCCAGTATCCAGTCTGTACACAAGTATCATCTGAACCCCAATCAGTAGTGACATACCAAAGGAGTACGGGAGAACGCTTACTGTGGCCGCCATCCAAGAATTCTACGAACCTCGCACGTTCCAGTCCAACCTTGTAATCTCGACCCCCAGAAGTTTTTGTTTCACCACGTCTTGCGATGACCTCCCACAGTGCACGCATATGTTTCTGGGGAACCAAATCATCTTTTGCACCACTTAGCATCAGAATAGCGGTTGATGGAGGGATCAGTGGAATTTTTGAAGCAGAATCCCATTTCTGATGGCATAAAAAAGAAAAAGGCCCGAGGGCAGGAAGAACGTCGGGTATCAGGTTTGGTAGCGATACGAAAGTATTTTCAAGAATAAGGGCATGGACCTAATTTTTTTTGAGATTAGATAATAAACCTGATGTAGAGGGGTCAAGAACCTTGGTTGGATTGCGACTTGCGAGGTCTATTGAGACAGCTCCACCAATAGACTGTCCATAAAGAATCTTCGAAAGCCAATTGCACAATTACTCTGATGTATGCCGAAGGTATAACTTACGATTTGTGTTTGGCCGAAGACTGGGTGCGTTGTTAAAAAATCGAGACCAGTTTGAGCGTCAATTTTCAGGCCTGGTTGAGAGAACGCTTAGACAAGACAGCTAAGAGATTAGAGAAGGACAATCACCTGCTTCTGAAGGAGTGCCTTCGGAGAGTCCGTATCTGGACAGAACGCGAGTTCTCCGACGATCTATAGTACACATATTCTGGACTTACCCTCGATATGACATCAATAACACATTACACCGCATCTTCATGTAAAAAACCCCCGCCAATGGTAACCTATGGCCATGATTACCACCATTTCCATGGAACATGATTACAGTTGGCCGAGAAGCTGCGAACTATTGGCGGTATTTGAGCTCAATGATACATGGCCATAGCATAAGAAGTGACCTCATCATCGCTTTCAGTAGTGTAGTCCTCAATATGCGTAGCTTGGATTGGGTCCAATTTCTTTTTCTGCGGGAAAACATAGCACCTCAATGTAATGTTGTCTGATGTAACCAGTGACAGGTCTTCGTATGGTGTTCCGTAGGGTTTTGGCACGTCTAGATTCTGATTACATCGGATTTCTTTCCTGTCATAATCACATCACACACCAGTTCGGGAGCCAGGAGGAAAGCTTGAAGGATATATCAGGTAGTTTTGGCCATACCAAAGGAGTCCGGCGCCTATGACATGTTGAGCTAACGGTTCACGCTCCAAGAATTCGCAACCACACCAACGGTGAATAACGTTGCTCCTGTAGCAAGGGCTCCCTTTGACATAGAAGTAAGATAGGCGAACACGAGCATAGTATATATACCTTGACATAAGTCTCAAGATCCGGCATATGTAGAGTCGTGGGCTATTGGCCCATGGGTCACCCCTGCAGCGACCATCCCCACGTGAAACCAAATAACGCCAAATTGAAACTTGAATAAGAGCATACTTTTAGTGTAGTTCCCCTGTCAATGCCACTGGATTTCACGTCCACCACATGACGGGCTTAGTTTGACGCCTCGATTCTGTTCAACTTCCGGAGAATTTTGAAGACTTAAGCTTTACCTAGTAGTTCACTTGTCACCGCTATCTTTTTAGCCCTCAAGCCTGTGATACTTACGTCCACCCATGACGGGCCTAGCTTGACACCTCGAGCTGTCTAACTTCCGAAGAATTTGCCAAATTTCGATCACTACTTCGACAGTACTTACATTCCAGCAATACTACAGTCCACAACCCGGTAATTTATTGAAGGAAGCCACAATTTCTAGGTCTAGCGAGGCAAGGTAAGTTACTAGCTATGTATTCTTATCAAAAAAATCAACTTCTGTGCACCCAATCTTGCGATTTCGTGCCGTCTCAAACCCCTGAAGCCGACCAATTCGCTGTAGCCTCGGAGTGACGGGATAACCTTTGCCTTCATCGTCGAAAATCATCTGGTCGGTACATCATTGGGGTCTTCATTGATTAAAGATTAATAGAGATCATTGACGTCGACTCTTTCTTTTTGTTGGACCGAGTAAGTACTCGAGTCGACAGCAAGCCATCTACACCTTCAATAAATGGTTACCCAGCTTCCTTTCCTTTCTTCAAGTGACGCTTGGCTAGTTTCGCTTCACTCTCGTTAAGGCTTTCGTTTCCTATCCGGAAATTACTTACTGTGCATTCCTACTCTTTTCCCTGATCGCCATGACGGCCCTGGCTATTTTCATCACTGCACAGTGCACACCCTGTTGCTCAAACCATCGGATATTCGTGCGGATCATAATCTGACTCAGGCATCCTCGGTCTTAAGCTTAAGTGCTGACACACATGTGATAACAACGATGGTACTATTGGGCCAACGTAGAACCTCCATTCTTAGGCCGATAGTGACACGAACACTGATCTCAATATTCACTTCCGACTTTTGTTCATAATATGCTCACAATCTTTTCCCATGTTCACAATATATACCCGAGATATTTTTTCTGTAAAGACCGACCATTCTTATTCGTTGACGATTCGTGATTAAACTTCAGTTTTGTTGCCATGCTTGTATTGCGTTTTCACAGAACACCAGCGATACAGGAGGATCATAAGTAGATAGATCAGCTGCTTCCTGATTTCTACATTGGAGTCTCGCGTCTCCTCAAAGAGAAACTGGTACTTCATTCTGATCATGATCCGTCCCGTCCCCCGAGGTCGTGAAGAGGTTTTCTAGGCCCATCTTTCATGACTTGAGTTTCACACCTTCCTTAGGCCTCAACGTTCAATTAGGACGCAACATGGGTTTTGCTCACTCTCGTGGTTGCGTTTGTACTATGAATCAAATATAGTCAAAATTATCGTCATCGGATGAGTAAGTGGCGCAATATTCAACTCAATGCAGGCTTAAGGCATATTCTGAAGACGACCTCACGCAGTGCTTTGGCATGAAGCATACGATTTTGAGGGCTCTAATTGTATCTTTTTCTAAGAAAGCCGTCGCACCAAGGGTTTACCCTACTTATTTAAGTACTCGGCTGAATTGATCAATAGTGCACACAATTGTGGAGCAAGTCGGAGTCCACGGACGATCTGTATAACTCGATACCATCAAAAACCGTCAATTCTTCCGTGTCAGCTTGATTTCTCGGTATATTAGAAATATGAGTCGATTAACAAAACCTACATAAACTAGCATTTTATGGGCCAAAAGATTTGTAAAATTCAACATAACTCCCTTCTATCAAAACCTTGCCTTTGAAAATATTCAGCTTTGAGCTCGGAGATTTTGCATTGATGAACAACTCCATTTAATCAGCGGATACAGTAGTCCACAAATCCGAAAGGTTCTTGATGTGATCGAGTTGGACAGATCGTCCCGGTCCTCCCTCGTCAATTTTTTTTCGATGGAAGCAATACCATTACGTTTCTTCTAGTAATCTTGGACACCCCTAGACACGTCTTGCGATTTCGGAGTCTTCAACCCAAGCTCAACGATCAACTCCTATTAATGGCCTATAAAAGCTATCAGGTTTTCCTACCTTCTGGGTGACTTTACTGTCGATTTACCTCTGTCTTGATCGTAGTACTCTCACTCTGCAATCGTCATGCTTTTCTTGCGTTCCATTTGCCTAGTCGCTGTAACAGCATACGTTGCTTTCACGTCTGCATCCCCCGTCCAAAAGTCTAGTGTCGACATGATTCAACCTTTCGGCATCAGTGCGACCCTTCTCGACGCTGGGGTGACCACGGATGGTGGCGCCGACGTTGTAGGTGTCGAAACCAATATCCGTCGTCACGAGATTGAACACTTGGCTGAGGCGCGCGAAACCTTGAAATCTCTACCCGACATTTTGTCTTCTACGAGGCTTCAGCTCACGGACGTCTACGTACAAGCCAGTAAGTGGCATGTGTCATTTCGAACTTCTACATTACTAAATGTTTTCCTCAGAGTATCTTAGGCAGGATGAAAAGAAGCCTGATCTTGTTGATGCCATTCATGATTATGTGAACAATGTTCACCTCATCCTCCTCGACACCCTCGTCAATATCAAACTACTTCAAGGAAACCCTCTCGATGTTATTCTCGGCGATTGTTCTGTCATTGATCTCGCGAGTTTGTTGAGTACCGTGCTGACTGTCAGTCTCTTATGAGCTGCGTGAATATCATGAACCCAGCTGACCTCTCTTTAGTTGGTCGTCGAGATCCTTCTCGCTCTCCTTGCTTGTTCTGGTCCCAACCGCCACACTGTCATTGATACCATTGTCAAGACTATCAGGTATGTAATTGATTAGAATATATCTGGACGTGGGGTTTTATATATCATTTATAGTGTCGTTCTTTGTGATTTACTCTCTCTCGTTTTTCGGCTTGTTTCCGGGCTTCTCATTCTGCTCTTACCTCTCTTGGCTGGTATCCTTGGCCTTTTGACAAGTTGCGGTCTTGGTGATGTCCTCAACCTCCTCAAACTCTAGGCATCACAATTCACGAGGGATTTTTCGAGGTTGATATTTGCCAATTCGAACAATTTTGTCAGCACACCAATCTTTTCAAATAGGTTGCCACTGACCTTTGAACTCTGTCATAATGGACAATAAGTACTCTGGTAGTTAATGAACCTTTGTTGTGTCTTCTACGTGGGGGAGAATCTCTCCTCTTAAGCGGGGAGAGTGGCGTAGCAGTGAAGGCCTAGATGAGACGACTCATTGAATCATGAGACATGGTTACAGGATAAAAAAACAGGGGGGCAAGAGCAGCTGGATAGACTTTTTGATCCCCTTGACAATTTAAGGACCAAGAGTTTCGCTAATCGCCTTTCATCTCAGTTGTTTAATGGATATACCCTACGTCATCTATGATTTGAACAAAAGGGATTGAGGTGGGGGTGTTCATCGGACGGATTTGGACTTTTCAACAATTCAGATGATCAAGCTCGAGGATAGTCCAGAAGCATAGCACAAGTGGAGAGATTCGTCGAGATTCTTTGCATGTCCATTCGGTAGTCCTTCAGCCTACATAGCTTGTTGGCATGCTAAAATGCCGTAACGAACACCACTATCTGGCATGGTGATATATCACCAGTCTAGTATCTTTATAGCCACGTCTACAAGCTGTAGACGATTATGATATATCACCTTCTTGCCTCCCACTAAAAGTCCATTCAAACTCAGGTTGCGGCCCGGCTTGGCCCAACAGCCACCGGCCGGGCCTGGCTTGAGGCGGCCCCGCCGCAGACAACACTTGGGCCGAGCCTGAGCCTCCAATGCCGGTTTGGCTCCGGCTCGGCTTGGCGAAGTAGTTCGACTTCGACGTAAGTGCGGGATCCGAGGGTAAGGAGCATTTTCGGAGGCCTCTGCGCGGAAAGCGCCGACAATCACATCACCGCTGTGCTCACGATGTGCGGAACTTTAGGCCATTCATGACTCAGTGCCATGGATATGGTGGATGCTGGGCCAAGAACAGTAGGGTCCAAGGTTTCACATTTCAGGGGTTTTTCCATATATCATGTTGAGAATCCAGGCTAGACAGTGCGTGACCTATAGACAGATCAATATGAGTATGATATCTCAGTCTCGTATAAGTGACTATATTTGGGCTGTACCTATAGACAGATCAATATGATACTAGTATGGTACAGTTAGTAATGGTATGTGTATGGAGGAGGAGGAGTATATTATACTGACGTAGTCCCCGATTGGAACAATCAGTTCATCGTGGATACAGGGTAACTACTTATCTAATCAGTACTATGTATTGGTACAGTTTCTAACATGTACAACCTGATCTGCTTGTAGACCCCTCCATGATACACACATGCCAGGCAAGGGGGGAGGAGAACTCATACACACCTGGCAGAGGGAGATCCAAAGAGAACAAGTCTAGGGATCCCCTATGCCAGGAGCAAC
>JAGGAX010000149.1:0-17345 GCA_017657335.1 Termitomyces titanicus | reverse complement strand
GGAGGGGTAGCTGGAGGCACTGGAGTGGTCATAGAGAGCAAGCAGAGGCTAGGAACAGTTTGGTGGGGGAGAGACCAGTAGGGGCAGGAAAACAGGCTCAAGCAAGCTAAAGGGGGCTCCCAGACCAAAATGAGAGACTTGTTCTGCTGTAAGGGCGACCTCTGGAGGCTGTGGTGCAATCACACAACTGGCAGAGGGAGATCCAAAGTCTATATTAAATACTGTACAGGTAGGTAGGTACATGTATAACTACACACCTGGTAGAGGGAGATCCAAAGAGAACAAGTCTAGGGATCCTATATGCTGGAGTGACACTTCAGAGGTTGCAGAAACATGGGAACTAACTGTACAGTACACATAAGCCACACAGACACCCCCAAAAGGGGCATATCTCTGAAAATCATCAAGACTCTGGAAATAGCCATGGGCCATCAAGAACGCCCATTGCTGACTAAGCATTGAGCGTTTTCAATGCTCTGAAGTGGGAACGGATAGACTAGGGTCAAATGGAGGGAGCAGAGTGGGTAAATGGGAAAAATAACAGAGAAAAGGGAAAAACAAAGGGAAAAATGGTGAGAATGGGACATGTAAAGGGAGAATGGAGGTCCCCTGACAGGCTATTCATTGATGCCAACTACGTGAAGCAACATCAACTGACCACACGAACTCTCTCTTGCCCTATCCCCATCTACAACATTGATGGCATTCTTAACAAAGCTGGCTCTATCCATTCTGTGGTAGACCTGGTGTTACACTACCATTCTTACTCTGAATGCACCATCTTTGCTGTTACAAGTTTGGGAAAGCAGGACATGATCCTGGGGTTCACCTGGCTCCAAGAGCATCTGTCTGGGAGCCTGCTGCCATACATGCTTGTTGTGTAGGGTACCTCCCCTTTGCAGACATTGACCTGTTGGATCCACCCCCTCTGGCATTCCCTTGTAGGAAGGGCCTCTACAAGGATGACAGAGGTAGGTGCAAACCCCAGCAGGAAGATGGTTGCAAGGGCGAGTTTGCTGGTGCTAGGCCCCACTCAGTGTGGCCAAAATATGAGCCAGCCAGACCACTTCTCAAATTTTGTGGCAAACTCTCAGCCCAAACTGTTCTGTCACACAGTTCCTCATCACTTACACAACTTTGAAGATGTGTTCTCCAAGGTGTTGTTGAGCAACAAAGGTGAGAATTATCATTTATTAGTCTACTCTACATTGTATTAACCAACCCATGAACAACAAAGAAACCATTGTCTTGTCTAATGGTTCAAGTGAGGCTGATAACCTGTCAGCCTTTCACTTTTTTTTTGACACCGACAACTGTCTCAAGAAAATTTCAAACTGACCTGAATATACACCTTTGACGACCACCCCACTCATAACTTGGCAGGAGGCACATCGGAGAGCAATCCCCCACACTACAGCACCACTCTCAGCGACATGCAAAGCTGCCCACCGGAGCGGAACACCGTCTGAGACAGTCGACAAAAATTTTCAAACACCACCTCTGTCACCCCTCACAGATCTCTCCTTCAGCTCCAAGGAAGACCCTTCATCTGACGAGGACCAGACAGATCTCCACACAGACCACAACCATACGGTCAATACCCATCACGATCAACGCCGCCGCCACTCAGACGTATCACTGATGTCAGCCACTGCCGACAACCGCCCGCTTGCAGAAGTAAAAGTCACCAAGTTGAAGGATTGTCCTATGCTCATACCTGGCTGGGTAGACGTGGAAAAGTTCCAAGAATGGTCCAACGCATGTTATCGATACCTCAAACATTCAGGGAAGAAACCCGAAGAGATCGTGCAATATGTGGCAGACGGGATGCTAGAACCACGCTTTGTCAAGTGGTACCAGGCTGGTCAAAAGAGGATCGATGCAATGTCTCTGGAGGAGTACCTTGTAGAGTTTGCCAACTACGCAATGCCCCACAAATGGCAACAGGAGGTTTGCAACAAGATTTTCTTGTTGAAGCAGGGCAGTAAACGCTTTGTGGACTGGGAAATTGACCTAGGAAACCTCAATGCCCTCCTTGCCAACACCAAGTCAGCTTGCGCGCTTACCAATGTGGCGCTCCAGGCACATCTGGAGGCTAACATGAACACGGATTTTTGGGCAAAACTCAACAACTCCACGCTCATTGCCACAACCTTTTCGGATTGGGTTTATGAGATCTCAGAGTTTGATGAGGATCTCCATGAAGAAAATGCACACACCCAATGCCTCATCAATGCCAACAACGCTGCCTGCGCCGCTGAGCGCCAGCAACGAAAGCCACTTGCTGAACATTTGTCTGATCCACCCAGCCATACCCAATCACCGTCTTCTGCAGGCACCAGTGCTGCACACCTCCCTCAACTCACCAAAGAGGAAAAGCAGATCATCAGGCAACATGAAGGCCGCACCAGGTGCCGAGTGCTTTACTGCGGACATGCAGATGACCTAAACAAATGCCCAATGAAAATCAACAACACTTGGCCTGATCCATGGACATACAAGATTCTCACCCCCAAATCTGCGATCGCAGCCAAACCCAAAACAGTTTCACGTTGAGGAAACTAGAGATGAGGACACAGACAGCGACTTGTATGTCCCCTCCTCTGAACCCCCCCTCACTGGTCCCCACATGAAGGCCACAATTGAACTGTTGGGCCCCTCCATCCCCTCCTTCTCTATATCTGTCAGAGCCCTGCTTGATAACAGATGTCCTTCCACAGTGATTTCTGATGCGCTGGTAACCCAACTGGGGCTATGTCGTTTTCCTCTTCCCAAAGAGGAGGACAACTTGACGTCCCTGTCAGAATCACCGTTGCACTGCAAGGAATATGTTAAGCTGGAAGTATCAGCGGGAAAAGGGGCGTGGAACTTGGGAGTCAGTAGGGCTAAGATAAATGTTCTGCCAACACCAGCTCTACCTCAAGCCAGAGAAGTGTGAGTTTGAACAGACTAAGGTCAAGTATCTGGGCCTGATCATCTTGCATGGAGTGGGTGAGATGGACCTGGGGAAGGTGGCAGGTGTGGCTGAGTGGCCAGAGCCCAGGAACAAGAAGGAGGTGCAAGCCTTTCTGGGCTTCACCAACTTCTACCAGAGGTTCATCCAGGATTTCTCACACCATGCATGTACCCTCTTCAACCTTATGGTCAAGGGCATGGATTGGCAGTGGGGAGCCTTGCAGCAAGCTGCCTTTGACACCCTTGAGTCAGCTGTTACCTTCCAGCCTGTCCTCCTTTTCCACAATGACAACTCCTTTTGTGTTGAAGCTGACAGCTCTGACTTCACAACAGGGGTGGTCATATCCCAGCAGTCTCAAGAGGATGGTAAATGACACCTCATAGTCATAGTATTCTACTGAAAGAGATGCTGTTGAGCGGAACTACAAGATTGATCTGTTGAAGAATGGTGGCACTTCCTTGAGGGTGCATGGCACAAGTTCAAAGTTTGGACAGACCATAAGAATCTTTAGTACTTCCAGATGGCCAAAAAACTCAACCACTGGTGATGTGCTGGTCGGGTGTAATTGACACAGTACGGTTGCTCGAGGGCTTCTTTTACTCAGTATAGTAGTTCACACTTAGAAAGATAATGTAATTTGAATTATTATATTATATTAACGGATGGTCAAAGGACTCTTATCAGAAGTATTGGAATACTGGCCTGGGAAATCCGCACACTGGAGATTCTGAGCCTCGTCCAAACTTGCCTTTCCTTTCTTTCTTCTCCTCTTTTTATACCTTGCCCTGCACGCACAGACCCATTCAACACATCTGGTGTCTCTGATAGGACTTGTACCATTGCCTGGTTTGTAGTTTCCCTGGTTGCCGGATGGTCTGTGGTTTGCATAGGGTTGTTTCTGTCTCTATCAGCGTTATTTCCGGATTAGGACAGATCCATGTTGGGCGCTTATTCTCAGGTTTCCTCGTTTCTTCATCTTCCTTTGTTGGTGTATCTTCTTGTCATTTTTTATATGCAACGCTGGCGTATTACCTCCCCCCAACCACAAATCGACTGTCCCAGTCAGGTTATCTACTGTCTGTTGTCCTTGCTTGCTCCAAAATTTCTTTCCCTCTACCCTGGTTCTTTTTTCCCCTAAATTTCACCCAACTCTTTTGCGTTAGCTGCTTTTCTCCCCTTTTCCTCTATTTGCTTGTGCTCATTGTAAACCCCTTAGACCTTTTTCACCTCAAATTGCATGCCCTACTGCTGTGCACGGACTCCCGACCTTTTCTATAAATCTGTCGTCGTCCATCTTGGTTTCCCATTGCTCCCTTGCTCTTTCTTTGTATCCCATGGCTCCTCCCTCCACGCCTAAAGGTTTAAAACCTCCTGTCGTTCTCAAGGACGTTTTTCAAGCGCTCAATGACACTATCCACCACCATCCTGACACCAGCGACGTGGCTGCCATCAAGCATCTTCCCTCGTTTGCTGATGCCCTTGTTTGTGCCATTGATGAGGCTCGTGCCCAGCCCACCTATCTTCAAGCCTCTCGTCACATCACGCAGATTGAACTTGTAGGTCATATTTCTCTTTATTTTATTCCAGCTTATCCTTCCACAGACTTTTCCTGACTGCGATTGGTTTGGGCATATTGCTGACCAGAACGTGCTCTTCAATCCTCTCAATGGTATGCAATCTATCATTGATCGTAACCTTGCCCGGTCCTCCAAAGCCGTCAAGCACTGGTGTAACTTTGCCGATGCCATCCTCCATATGATGAAAGAGTGTTGGGCTGCCCAACAAGCTGCAAAAGAAGTTTGTCCTACTCCGTCCTTTTTTCTTCCTACCACTTATTTCTCTTCTCCCCAGAAGGCCGCTGCCGCCGCTTGCTGCAAGAGCAAGCCCATGGGAAAAGAGAACAAGTTTCTGACGTGGAAATGATTAGTGTGTCCTCTTCCCGTGGTGCTAAGCGAAAATCAACTGATGTGAGTCTTCTTAGGTGCTTGGCTTGACCTCTTAACTCATTGTATCGACTGCCTCTTTGTTTCTCTTTCCCAGGCTGGCCTCAAGGATGCTGCCAAAACCAAAAAGACTAAAGTCACTCCCTCTACTCGTAAGTCCTTGGCTTTTCTTTCTACACTAGCAAACCTCACTCTTCCTATAGTCAGTTATAAGCCCAGCAGCGTGTCTGCTCTTGCTCTCCTGAAGGACATTGATGCGCTCCTTGAGAATTTTGGCAAGGCCTCCAAACCGGTTCTTGCGGAATACTCTCGCAATCTTGAACAAGCCGCCCAAACGCAAATCTTTTCTCTGGACATTAATTACCAGATTGCCAAGCAACTCATAGATTGCCGTGAGATGGTCCATGTTATTCTCGACGACCGCAAAGTACAAGGTGCTGGGGTTCAGCTGAACAAACTTCACGTCTCAAAGGGTAAAGAAACTGTATGTTTGTCCTTTTCCCTTGCCGGTTTATTTTCTAATTCTCTTTCTATCTGTCTAGGTCCCCTCCAACAATGATGAGGAGTCTGATGTCAAGATTGCTGAAGCCGCCAGATTGAGTTCCAAGGATCCCTCTACTTTGGGTACCAAGAATTAGTTTTTGTGTCTCTAGTCTGTAATCTCCGATAATTCCAACGTGCGCTCGCCACCTTTGTCCCTTATTCTCGAGCTTCTCCTCGGCCCGTCTTTTCGTGACTTCTCTTTTTCCTCTTCTTCCCAGTCTAGCTCCTGGAAGTAAATGTCTTCCTCTTGTGGAGTGCCTTCTTCCTCTTTTATTTCTTTTAACTTCTCAGGGGATATGTCCACCCATTCTTCAATTGTCCCTGCTAACTCAATCCTTTTTCGTGCTTGGGTAGGGTATTAGCTTGTGAATTATAAGGTGCAATCGTTATCCCTTTTATTCCATACTTTTTCTGTAACCATTGAATAACCTTTAAAAACTGTTTCGCATTATCTGTAATGATCCTCCGAATGCAGCCCCACTGACAAATGACCTCTTCAAACAACCACTGGCCAACCATTTTATGGTTTTCTTTTCGCAAGGGTTTACCTTCCATCCACGTGGTAAGAGCACATCTCCCATGCACGATATATTTACACTGATTCGACGTAGGCGTCATGTGCATAGTGTCGAGATGTATAGTCTCAAATACTGAGGGTGTATAGGTAATGGTAGGTGCTCGTCACATGGCCACTTTCTGTCTGATCTGGAATAGGTGACAGGTCAACACATACCAGTGGACATCGGCATCCAATTCGGGCCACCAGAATCGCTCATTTATCATTTCCTTTGTAGCATACTCTCCCCGGTGCCCAAGCGCATCATGTGCCGACCTCAGTATGTACATTCTTCTTTCTTTTTCTACCACTAACTTGTGTTTCCCTCTCTCAGCCCAGTAATACAGGCGTCCCTTTGTGTTGAAGAAGAAGCGTCTTGCATAGCGCTTGAACTCTTCAATTCTCCAACCTTGCAGCTCAGTCGGATCTCTTTCTGGGCTCTGTAACCATCTCTTTACCTCTTCCAACAGGTTGTCTAGGATTTGCCCTTTCTGACTCCGCCGTTCTTTGGGGTAATTTTCTTCTTTGTCTAACTCTTCTTTAGGCAATACTTCGGTGGCCAGCGTCATAACTGCCACTGCCCCTAGACTTCCCTCAGGTGTGGTTGCTGCTGCCTCCTGTACTATCCTTTCCTTCTTACGTGCTTCGCGTATCTCTTTCTCAAAGTCTGCTGGCATGTCTGCCAACATGTGCAGGTATCCACCACGGGTATCAATCACATCCACAAACTCAGCTAGTGCCAATGGTAGGTGCTCTTCCCATCCTTCAACGCTGGCTAACTGATCTGGGTATTCAAAGCTCATGTCTTTGGGCTCATCAGCTAATTCTGGATCAAGCTCCCCCACCTCCTCATTGTTGGGCTGCCGTGGTCTCCAGGATAAACCATCAACGCTGAATGTTTTCCCAGGAACATGCCAAAGCGTGAAATGGTACATCAAGATTTCCTCAATCCATCTCATGATAGTTGCGTTCGGTCTGACTCCAGGATTCATAAGCATTCCCTTTAAATATTTGGCATCAGTTTCTATCACTAATTTTCAACATCCCAATAGCCAGTATCGACAGTCCTTCAGGGCCCTCAACAACCCAAATAATTCTTGTTTCAGTTGCAAGAAACAGGCCTCACGTCTGTTTAGTGTTATTGACCCCAACCGGGCACACGTCCTTTGATTTGGTTTGCCTGATTTTTCTTGGAATATTCCAAACCCAATGGCCATCCACAATGTGTCCATGGCCAGTACTACCGCTCCTGGTGAATCATAGTCCAGCGGTCAGAGTGCTTCACTTTCTGCTAACCTCTTTTTCATTTCTTTCATAGCTTTTCTTTGCTCGGTTTCCCACCCAAACGGTATGTCTTTCTTTGTGAAACGATTCAGGGGTTCTGATACTTTTGCGTAGTCTTTATAAACATTCAAAATGTCCCTATCGTTCCTAAGAACTGCCTTACTTCTGACAGGCTACGACAGTCTCCCCAACTCATCATGGCTGCATACTGTTTGGTCTCTGGTTTTCTTCCCTCGTACATACACAAATGCCCAACCACCACAATGTCTTCCACACACAACACCGACTTTGTACCCAAGAAGGTTCCTCCTGCATACTTCATCCGCTGCAACACACGATTTACATTTTGTAGATGCTCCCATACAAATCTCTGAATACCGGCATTTTTGGCGATGGTCTCATATTCACTGTTTGGTAATTTGTACCGCGTAGCAGGCCCACGTACAGGTACGTCGTCAATATAGGGTTGTGTAACCTGAGGAATCTCATCCTGCAAGATGTATGTTACATCATCATTGAAGATGGGGACCAAATTGGTCCACCCCATCAGTAATGTTACCAACCTTAATGCCCCATATGGTGTTTGAAATGTGGTATAGTCCTGCGACCTTGGATCCAACTCTCTCTCATCATAACCCACATATAGGTCAAACATGCCACCACATGCCCTTCCCGCAAAGGGGTTCGCCAGCTCCTTGGTGGCTGGAGGTACCCCCGAGTGTGCTATTGTCACCTTGTTTAAGGGTTCTAGGCTATGTACCAGGTGTAGACTTTTCCCATCTTTCTTGAGTACCGCAAACCATTGTGATCGGTACAAGGAATTACTCCTTTTGTATACTCCCACATCTAACTTCCTTTTTATCTTGTTACACAGGTCAGGGTATTTCCCAGGTTCAATAGGCCTGTTTTTCAGTACCCACGGTGTATGCGGGACTATGGGCATAACTACTGGTGGGAAGTACTCCCTTTTGAACTTCCCTCTTTGCTCATCATTCCATGCAAATGCAGCCTCATGCCCCATCATCACATGGTGGACTAACATCTTCTCTTCAGGCCAGAGGAATCTATAACCACCTTACATTCTTCCGTGTACCTTCCCGTTGGCTTGAAATCCAGTGGGTGGGTACTCAACTTGGGCAGGTCCGCTAAGGGATTCCCCGTTGCATTTCTCTCTATCCTGAACTCCTCTTGCGTCGTCCCCAATACTGGCCATACTTTCTTAGCCACTGGCTTACACTTCTTTCCAACAAAAACTTCCACAGTAGGTCCTTCACTATCTACGTTACTAGGCAAGTACCCTAATTCACTGTTTAGATATGATGACAACAACCCTTCCATCATTTCTCCCGTGCTCCCTGTTGCATAGTATGCTGCCAAGTATGCATCTCGTAGCTCTCCCTGCGCAAAACTTCCCTCCTGCTTACTACAATAGCCGGTTACCCAGTGTTCTTCCTCCTCACTCCCTTCAATCATCACGGCTGCCTCTCCTTGGTCAGGGACCAACTCCTCAAGGCTCAAGATTTTCCCTCCTCTTTTTCACCTTTCTTCTCTGACTCTGTTTTCCCCCATTCATAGGTTGACAACACCATTCTACGACCCATATTGGGGTCTTGTAGTGTTACGATGGCCTGCCCGTCCTTTAAGTTCTGAATGTTACTTTCTGTCAAGGTATCAAATGGCCTCCCCAACAAGATTGGATATGCTGGCTCCACAAATATGTGCACTTGCAAGTAAATTGTGAAACCCTCCCCAAATTTGAAGGGTACATTCCTTGCTAAGCCAACCGATTGGTTCACTTGTTTATTGGCTGACTCCATCCTCAAGCACAAGTCTGGGTCCCAAGTGAGTCCAGCTTTTTGCGCCTTGTCCAAGCCATGCACACAATCTGAGATCCGCTATCTAGAATAGCTTCTATCTTTTCTTTCCCATTTACTACCGGACTTAACGATCTTCATACCTGTAAGTCTCGGGCCACGTAGACCACCGTGGGCCTCTCACTCGGTGGTAAGGTCTCCAAGAAGGTGGCTACACAGTCTTTGTGGACTACTGCCCCAGGTGGTAACCCTTCTTCAGCGCCATCGGCAATATAGTACGTTGCCTGAGGAATATCTTCAATGTTTACTAACTCCTCCATTGTTGCACAGGCTTGTTGCTGTACTGCTACCTTTGGTGCCGAGTCCATGGTTTTACCATGCTCCCTCCATCCTACTGCCTTCTCAAGCTCTTCCTTTACTCCCGGTATCCCCATCAATTCTTGGGTGTCTACCGTTACCATGCTTTTCAAGATTTGTTCCGCCACATGTGCAGTTCCTTTCTTCTCAAACTTTTGCCATCCATTTGCCCAACTTCCATTTACCGCAGGTACTCTTTCAAACGGTAAGTCCAATACTTTTTGCCTTTCTGGATATTTTTAAATTCTCTCCGGCGGGTTTAAAGCTACTTCAACCGGTGTGCTGGTCAACTTCCCCGCCTTCCTCGAGGATTCTAAAAATCCTTCTGGTTGTGCCTTTCAACCTCCTCAGCATTTGCAGTAGTGCATGTGTTTACAAACATCGAGTATAGCTCTGTTATTTGTCTCTGGAACTCTTCTTTTGCCTCAGCCTGTTCTTTTGCGAGTCTCTCAATCACTTCGTCACGCGGATCCCATACAGAGTTTGTAAACACAGAGTAAGTTATTGCGTCCTCGACTACGGTGTTGATATTACTCATGGGCCCTGTATTCCAGTTATAGAAGGCTTCGACGTTCTGATCCGCCACTAACTCTATTCTCTCTTTGGGGGAGATGCTGACCGGTTCCTGGGGTACCGGGTCTCCATTTTTGAGCCTTGGTTTTCCATCTACCATGATTAGCTTCCCTTCGGCCACCTGCTTCTTTAGTTGTGGGCACTGGTAGTGTCGGTGACCCTGTTCCCAACAATGAAAACAACGGCCCCCTCCAGTCTGCCCATTTCCGCCAAAGCCTGAGTGTAACGTTGGTATGTTTTGAGCTTTGTTTGAACTTACAAACTGTGCCATTGTTTTCGTCTCTTGCTGTAGCGCCTGCGTGTGGCCTCTAAATTCTTTTCCCATTACTATCACGCTGTCCTGTAAGCTCGCTAACTTTCCTTCCATTTCTATGTCCTCAATTTTTGTCTTTTCCAGCCTCGGCTCATTTCTGTCTCTTTTGCCGTCCCTGTCTTCACTTCGCGTGTTAGGTGAGTGATTGATTACTATTTTTACTACTTTAATGACCTCTTCTAGGTCATATTTGTTGTCTTTATGCCGTCTTTGGTTTGGATCGGTATGATGCCCATATTTTCGTAAAGCTTGGGCTAATACTATTGATTCAAAGCTGTTGTTGAGGCACCCTAGGAATTTCTTTACAAGTATGCCGTTTCCTAGTACCTTCTAGCTTCTTTGCCTCGGCCCGAAACTGCCTCATGAGTGAGTGCATATCCTTTGCATCTTCTAATCCTAGCCGTGCATGTTCTCGGCAGATATGCTCAAGTACAGCCACACTGCCCATCTCATCGGTGGCTTCGGGGTAGGAGTCAAAGATTTCCTGTTTGAAGTCGTTCCAACTTTCCTCAGGTTTGAAACTGTCAAAGCCTCGCCACTCCATTTTGGTCTGGGCATCCACATATTCCAGAATACGTTCTTTCTTTTTGCGGTCCTCTCCGATTCCCGCTATGGTAAAGATTGTTTCCATTCGCTTTACAAATCTCCGAACTTCGTTTGGCTTTGAACTTTCAAACCTCGGTGCATCTCGACTCGTTGCCAACGGCAATATTTGCCCTCTATTAGCTGCTACGTCCGCTATATTTTTAGTATTCCTACTTAGGTGTGTATTTTTCTTTAAAATTCTTTCGATTTGATTGATATCCGGTGCATCAAACAGGTTTTGTTCAACTTTGTTTCTGCCTTTGGAACACGTCTGGTGCGTTCTCGATGAGCTTGTTAACGCTGGCCTTGACGGTTTAGGCTTTGGTTTTGGTTTTGTGGGTTGGGATCCCGACAGGGCGAATATATCGCTAGTGTTTTTGTTTTCGAGGCTCCGTGTACCCAGAGGCTCTGTTTCTTTGTGTGACTAGTTTACTGATTTTGGATGGCGGTGGGCTCCAGATGACGTGCTGGTTGGGTGTAATTGACACAGTACAGTTGCTCGAGGGCTTCTTTTACTCAGTATAGTAGTTCACACTTAGAAAGATAATGTAATTTGAATTTTTATATTATATCAATGGATGGTCAAAGGACTCTTATCAGAAGTATTGGGATACTGGCCTGGGAAATCCGCACACTGGAGATTCTGAGCCTCGTCCAAACTTGCCTTTCCTTTCTTTCTTCTCCTCTTTTTATACCTTGCCCTGCGTGCACGGACCCATTTGACACGTCTGGTGTCCCTGATAGGACTTGTACCATTGCCTGGTTCATAGTTTCTCTGGTCGCCGGATGGTTTGCGGTTTGCGTAGGGTTGTTTCTGTCTCTATCGGTGTTATTTCTGGATTAGGACAGATCCGTGTTGGGCGCTTCTTCTCAGGTTTCCTCGTTTCTTCATCTTCCTTTGTTGGTGTATCTTCTTGTCACTTTTTATATGCAATGCCAGCATATCACTGGCAAGCTAGATGGTCCCTATATCTGGCCAACTTTGACTTCTTGCTGCACCACAAGCCTGGATGGAGCATGGGCAAGCTGGATGCATTGTCATGGCATGCAGATCATGGTACAGGAGCAGGCAACAACAATAACATTTTCTTCCTTAAACCTGAGCTGTTTCTATCTGTGCTCTGAAGGGCTGGCTGTCCAAGAGGAGGAGGCAAACATCCTCAAGGGCATCTGATGGGGAAACCAAGAGGGTGCCCAGGAGGACATAGTGGCAGCCATGGCTCTGCACTCTAAGCAGACAAGTGGGGTGAAGTTGGTACATACAGATCAGTGGGACATACACAATAATGTTTCAGGGTCGCATCTACATCCCTAATGTGCTGAAGCTCTGGAGATGCATTGTGATGACTTGTGCATTGCAGACCACCCTCATAGGTGGAAGACCCTGGAGCTCATATCCCATAACTACTGGTGGCTGCAGATGTCATGCTACATTGGATCCTACACCAGCACCTGCAACCTCTGTCTCTGCACCAAGCCTTGGCATCAACTCCTCATGGGCCAGCTCCACCCCCTGCCTGTGCCTACAGAGCAATGAAGCATGGCATCAGTAAATTTCATTGTCAAGTCAAACTTCCAGATGCTCATGGGTATGATGCCATCATGGTGGTGGTCAACCTATGCAGCAATCGAGCTCATTTCATTCCCACCCACACCACCTGCTCTGCCCTGGAGGCTGCCACCAGAAAAATGTCTGGAGGCTGAATGGCCTCTCTGATGTCTATGTGTCTGACTGAGGCCCCCAGTTCATAGCCAAATTCACTCAGGAACTATACTGCCTCCTCAACGTCAAACTCCACACTTCCACTGCCTACCACCCCCCATTCAATGGTCAGACTGAGTGTGTTGACCAGTAATTGAAGCAGTACCTGCACCTATTCCGCAATGAATTCCAGGATGACTGGGACAAGCTCATTCCTGATGCCAAGTTCCAGTACAATAACCATGTCCCCATTCTTCCTTGATACTGGGCACCACCCCTGTATGGGCTTTGAGCCCCATGCATGCCCATTGGAGAATGAGTCCATTAACGAGTTTGTGGACACAATGAAGGCAGCACAAGAGGAGGCAAAGGCGGTGCTAGTAAAAGCCAAAGAGGGCATGGCCCAGTATTACAATTGCAGACATGTCCCTGCCCTCAGGTACAAGTGAGGCGACAGGGTCTATCTGGATGAATTGGACATCACCATGGCATGACCATCAAGGAAGCTATTGCATTGTAAGCTAGGTCCCTATGTGGTGGAGCAGCAGGTGGGACCATTGTCATTCTAAAGACACAGATTTCCAGGTATGTAATTACGTCTATACTACATTAATACCAATTCATTCTAAAGACACAAATCTCCAGTCAAGCGGTCTCTGCCAGCCAGCCTCTTTCCTTCTCAGTCTAAATCTGTCTTCCCTGCATTAGCCTTGCTGCGACAGGTTATGGGCCCCATGCAGGTTATGGGCCCCATGTCCACAAGTTTACACCGAAGAATAGATTGATTGGATCTGCTCCGTTCCTGAACATAGAAGCATACCCTGCACCCACAGTAACTCACATGCCTACTTGGCACATTGCACCCACACATCATGGATGACACTACGCACACTTCTTGATCACCAATGTCAAAGCTTGGCATCATCAAGTATGCCAAATGGGAAAAGGCAATGTACAGGCACCTCATGTCCATAGGTGCTTTGCGAATTGTGACTGTTAGAGAGACTTGCCCCATGGCTGGACCCGTCCCATCAGCAACCTTCAGTCCTTCCTCAACCGCAGCAACAGAGGCACAGGAGAGATTTACTAATGGTTAGATGAGGGTAACAAAATTCATGTTGACGCTATCTGTGATGACCCTAAGGCCATGTGGGACAAACTCAGGGAGATTCACTCGAAGTCGGCTCCTAATGCCTGATTTAACTCACTCAGCGACCTCTTCAATATTAGGCTCCATGATGATGAATCGTTGACACAACTATGCATACGCGTTGAAGGAGCCATGCAACACATCAAAGCACTCCGCCCCCCCCGCTATCACTGTGACCAGCCCTGATGGATCCACCACCTCCGCATATACCCTTGAGATGCTGGATGATGAGCTCTCAACCATGGCAATGCTCCGTGCTCTTCCACGTGACAACTATGGCTCTTTTATCTCTTCTGTGCTTATGTTGAATGACCTTTCCAAGGATTCTGTCCTTGAAGCATTCCATACAAAGGAGATCCAACACCAAGCTGCTGAAGAAGAGACCGCTGCCACAGCCGCCACTATTGAAGCTGTGTGCCACCTTGGGTCTCACAGACTTGATCAGCTCATCAAAGAGAATCTCATGGCTGACCTACGAATATCCTCCAATGCTCCACTCTCAACCATCTGTGAGCCATGCCTGCAAGGAAAACAACATCGTGCACCTTTTCCACAGACAGCAGAAAGAGAGACAGAAGCTCTGGGAAGGATCAACTGTAAGGGTGACCTCTGGAGGCTGTGGCACAATCACACAACTGGCAGAGGGAGATCCAAAGAGAACAATTCTGGGGATCCCCTAGTCCAGGTGCAACGCTTCAGTGGCTGTGCATTCATTGATCATGCTCATTGCTGACTAAGCATTGAGCGTTCTCAACGCTCTGAAATGGACTGGGGTCGACTGAAAGGAATGGAATGGAGAAAAGGGAAATATAACAAAGAAATGGAAAAAATGGGAAAAAGGAGACATGGGCAGGGGAGAAGTGGACCTGTAGATGGAGAAAGGACAGTCCCCTGACACCAACAGGAAGTGGTGGGTGACGTCCACAGATGATAGCTCACAATGGATGGAGGCCTTTGATATGTTCAAGAAAAGTGATACATTTGTGGCGTTCAAAATTTTCAAAGCCCGAGTAGAACAACAGACAGGCAAGAAGGTCAAATGCATTCATGTTGACCAGGGTGGAGAATATATGTCAAAAGAGTTTCATGATTATTGTGAGGCCGAAGGTATATGCATTGGATACACAACCACAGCCAGTGCATACGCATCCCCACATGCGGTCCCAATGCTGAGTACTATGATGCTGTCCAACGACAAGAAAACCATGAGTCACCATTAATTCATGAACCACCACCACCACCACCACCTTCCCCTTACCCAGAGGAACCACCAGAGCAGCCCCTGTGGGATGTCAACATTGGAGATGCCGACAACCATGGTGAGCAGGAGGTAAACCTCATTCTCAATACCAACTCAGATGAGGCCTTACTTCTTGCCGGGCATGCCTTTGTGGAACATGGTATTGACTTCAATTGGTTTGGGGCTGTGTGCACAAACATTGCAAGCGCATACAAAGTTGGAGGACATGACACAAATCCCTGATTCTATAAGGAGGCAATGGCAAGCGATAATGTGGCGGAATGGCATAAGGCGATGTGCGAGGAGATGAACTCTCTGCGCAACAATGGAACTTGGCGAGTGGTCTATCTCCCTCCAGGACATTGTGCTATTGGGTCCCACTGGGTATTCAAAGTCAAGCACCTCTCGGACGGTGCTGTAGAACACTTTAAAGCTTGCGTTGTTGCATGGAGGTTTAGCCAGCGGCCAGGCGATGACTTTGATGAAACATTTGCGCCAACGGCAAGATGGGCTGTGGTACAAATAGTCTTGGCCCTAGCAGCTCTAGAGGACATGTACCTGGAGTCAGTTGACATTTTGTCAGCTTTTCTGCATGGGATTGTAAACGTGGAACTTTACATGAAGTTCCTGGAGGGCTTTCCCAAAGACGTGCCTGCAGACATTGAACGCAAGTCTGGGGATGGCAATGCCTGTGCCAAGCTCAAAAAAGGGATATAATACGTTCAAGATGGTGTGTGGATTATTGTCCCTGTCCATGTCAACAACATGACTCTTTCTTCTAAGTCCCACCCCGCCATCCTGAAAGTCATTGAGGAGCTGAGATCATACTTCAAGCTGTGCCATCTTGGGCCAACCAGTGGTCTCCTCAGCATAGTCGTGACTTGGGATCGGCCCAACCGTAAGCTCTGGATTGACCAGAGAGCGTATGCCATTGAAGTACTCTCACGTTTCAACATGCTCGACTGTAAGGCAGTTGCTACTCCCCTTGAGCATGGTGTCTGTCTGTCTAAAGCCGACTCCCCTAAGTTGCCCAAAGACGTTGAGGAAATGCAAGGCATACCATATATACACAGGCCACCGGCGCACTGCTCTATCTTGCAATGTGTACCCGCCCCGATATTGCTCACACCATCAGTGTCTTGTGCCGTTTCAACGCCTGTCCTGGACCCAAGCACTGGAAAGCTGTAAAGCACCTCATAAGATACGTTTGCAGCATGCTCAATTATAAAATTGAATACTCAGCGGCGGCTGTCTCCTCCCTTCCCTCTCTGTTCACAGCTTACACCAATGCTGACCATGGCAGTAACCTGGACAATGGCCGATCAATGATGGGCTTGGTCCTTATGGTCGCAGGCGGTGTGGTGAGCTGGATGTCAAAGCTCCAGTTGATTGTGGCCCTATCCATCACTGAAGCAGAGTTTGTTGCGGCCAGTGAGATGGGGAGGGAGTGATGTTGGTTGAGGAACTTTCTCGCTGATATTGGCATGCCACAGTCGAAGCCATTGGTCTTGCACATCAATAACTAGTCTGCAATATCAGTGTCAAAACAACCCAGGCTACGTCAGGTAGTCTATGATGGGAAGATACAGCCTGTTTATATTCCCTCCGAAGATATGGTTGCAGATTTACTTACCAAAACCTTAAGTTGCAATATTGTTGACAAACTCCGCAGGAAGATGGGTATCATGGGCAATTTCCCCAGGTCTGAGCTTTGGTGACGTTGTGCACACTCTGTCAGATGAGAGTGTTGAGATTACGGTGCAGGAGTTACACACTTACCCCCCATCAGCTGGCACCATCGCGTCCTGTTTAGGGGAACCAAGTCTGACAGCTCCACGGGGTCAATAGTTCAATTCCGGCTGGGAGATAAGGGCACTTGTGTGAAAAACACCTTAGATACCACGTGAGTTTTTCAAAGCCACTGGAATCCACCAATTTGGAGGTCATTCAGGGGAGGAACAGACCTGTTCAGCCGCTGATCCATCAATGGGAACACCCACCCAGCCTTCCGTGATGAGATCACTGTGGAACTCCCTCCTTATGGATCAGAAAAAGAACTATGGGCTTTACTACTTTGGGAAATTGGAAGGAATTGGATTCAAACATGAAAAACCAACAAAGTCACGTGGCCTGCACAGCAATCACGTGGAGTCTTATGCAGGAGAAGAAGGTTCTGCTGGACCAAAATTACTGGAGGGGTGTTGCCAGTCCGATGGCCTAGGCCGGTTGTGACATTTACAGCCGTTCGGCTCAGAACCAGAGTGCGGTTAGTACACCGGCAACGGGGGAGTTCGGGGTTTAGAGTTCTGTGGGCCTCGTCGGCACATAC
>JAGGAX010000148.1:0-17459 GCA_017657335.1 Termitomyces titanicus | reverse complement strand
AGATAAAGACTGGTCCATGGTTGAAACCCTCACAAAAATATTCGTTGAGGTGCGAGAGGAAGAAATTCAGCGAATGAGATTCAATATCATCACAAAGATTGCCCTTCAGCAGCCTTGTCAACACCAAATTCTAGTCCAAACTCACACCCTAAAGAAACCAAATCAGTCCTCTTGCTTTCAAGCATGCATAAACTCAGAAAACCCACCCCAAAGCCCACGAAGCCCTGTTCCGCATCGCCGAATTGGAGATCCTGGGGGTCTACGACGACTTCAGACGAAGGTGTCTTCTTCGCACGCGCAACACGTTTCGAGCCCGCGAGGGGGAGGCCATCGTACCGGACATCGTAGGTTCTTCCGTCGCGGAGGACGTGGTTTCCGTAGAGCAGATCTCGGTAGACGTCGTCGTGACATGAGATGCAATCGCCTACATAGAGCGGCTCCAAGCGGCGAGTTGGGGAGTGCGTCTGGATGTGGATTGCACTGCCGGTGGTGCTGGTAGAGGTATCGGCTTCATTATTGGTGCGAGTTTCCATTTGTGGGCGGATGTGGAGAGGCGTAGCTGTGAATGTGGGGTCTAATATAGCACAGACGTCGTGGGTGTGGCATAGCAGGATGGGGTTGACAATGGCAGTGGCAATCCAATATACCTTTGTTTTATCGGGCAACCAAAAAACCACCCGTCACTTCGGCTTTGTCGCGACCCAAAACTCCGCTCTGTAAATCCAACGCATCATGGCGTTTGTATCGCCCGTGTATTCGCACTCCACAGTCCGTCTCGCAAAGAGGTCCCCAGCGGCGTCTCCATCGTGGACTATGAACCCAATCTCTTCCGCAGCGCGGACGACTTCGTCGAGACTCAGCTCGATCTTTGCGTACCCCCCGGAAGTCCAGAGTAATGGGCCCAAGTTGATCCATGTACCGCCTGGGCGGAGGAGGCTATAGATGTGCTCCATCGTGGCAAGGACATTGAGGGAAGTATCGATGAAGAAGAGAGTGACGATGTAGTCGTACCCTATTTGACGCAGATCGGGATCAGACTTTGACCACACGAATTTCGAAGGGATGTCGGACGGGGGCTTGAGTGTGAGAAAGTCAGCCTCGACAAGGTGGAAAGTCGGGCTTAGGCGAGGAATGGCGTCTGGAAAATGTATAGCACGAAAAAGAGACACGTTCGATCGTTGATGCGAGAACCAATGAGCGTAAGGACGAAGCGTATGCTCGTTAGTCGTGGTAGTCGTCTCCTGCGAGAGCAAGAATCGAAAAGCCAAGTTCATAAAGAAGGATAGTTCATTAGCCGTTGTATCGTATCCTGAAAACATCTTGTGAATAAAGACACACCAAAGGTGTTGGGAATCGTACCTAATTGTGATATTTCCCAAGCCAGTCTTCCCAAGCCAGACCCTGGCACGAGAACGCGTTTTCGCAATCGTTCGCTCTCATCTACATCCCTCAGGATGTTGAGGATCGGTCGAAATATTTTTTCGCGTTCCGCCGCACCATCTGTGCTCCAATCACGAATAAAATGCTTCAATGATTCCCGCACTCTTCCAATGTCCTCGTTTCCAACCCCTGGTTCACCTAAAGAGAACTCGATGTCTGCAAGCTCTGCGATTCTCTCAGTAATGACCGCGTTCATATCCATGACGAGCTTCAGCTTGTCAAGCTTGTCCGGATACCCAATAGCGTTACCCAAACGTTTATGGCCTCGACCAAGAGTGTTGTATGTCGTGCATCGACTAGTGACTTCTGATCTAGCCAGACGCTTGTAATTCGAGTACGATTGGTAGGCCGTGTCCAAGGAGAACGGCTCATAAGAGGTTTTGCGAAATTTGAGAATGAACAGGTCACGAAAATTCCTCCATGAACCGCTGGTCCTAAGTGCTACAACGAAAAGAGCAATAGGAAACAGACAAGCGAGAAGAAGATCGAAAGTAAAGGTGTCCACAGCCATCTAAGAAAAGACTTCGAGTATTTTTTCCGAAGGCTACGCGTATAAGCGCGACACGTAGGTTGACAGCCTCCTCATCGTGAAGATGGTGGCTGTGTCAGAAGAACTTAGAAGAACTTTCCTTCACCTTATTTCACCCTTTCCCCATCCAGCTTTGTTCTCCTTACTTTTGTTCTCTTCGGTTGACCTCTTCGCGCTTGATTGATCCTCAGACAGTTTGGGATGAATATCGTCAGTCCTCTATCAGATTCCACTGCACGGAAGCTCGTCAGAATAGAAATGCTGTGTCTTGCCATTGTATTTTGGATCTGGACACATAGCTTGGCTACAGCCCTAATTTCCCATTTGAACGTAGTTTCTTCCGGTGGCCACAAAACGGTCATGAATATCTGCCATGCTTTTATGCTCATGGACACTAGTACTTGATCAACTCGCCACCTGCTTCTCCCACTTGGAGCACATGGTACATGTCACTTCTACCTGCAACGAGAACTCGGAAAGTCTACTTCACATACATTCGTTGTTCAGTAACCCGGTTTCACGTCTCTTCAGGAGACTTACTTATCGGATGTGCAGGTGGATACTTTCCTGTCGTGATTTGCCTCGTTATCCGGACAAAGCAGAAGCTATTTTCCCTCCATGTTCGAATCATGTGCTTCTCTTTCACAACGGTTCTCATCGCACACTTATACTTATGACTTTTCATACCTCCATCCAATCACAAGCCGCACTCATCTCTCCTAGGGACATACGATCCTTTCAAATTTCTTTATCCTCGCGAGGAAACGTTATGCTGATATTCCACCGTTTCCAAGATACGCAAGGATTTCAAGGTTGATCAATATTAGAGTTCAATGAGGAGTCATTCTGATGACTCGTCATTAGGTCAGATTAACCTAAATATCATCACAATAGTTAATAGAATAGAGATAGATCTCTATAATTTCGTGAAAAGTCTTCAAAATCAAGGAGAGAGAGGTTTTCCTAGTTTCAGATTGACATACGAGTTGCATTGGGGTCTTCGAAAACCTTGAGATGGAGGGAGTTAAAGTGTCGAGTGTTTCCGATATAAATTTTTTCCTGAAGGATTAGAAGAAGTCATTTCCATAGCATGGGCACCAACTATTCCAGCTCGAAGTAGGGTTAGTCGGATGATCAATTGGTCCAATGGCATCATGAGGGACGTGGCCCCGTTCAACATTGCGTGCGCGATATTTGGCTTTGTGTACGCGTCGCGACAAAAGTTATGTTTAATTCATCACGTGTATCCGCGCGAGACTATAAATATCATGCTTCGTTGATTGCAACAACTTGTTCTCCAACATCCACGACCAAGCTCGTTCAATAACTTTTTTTAACCTTCAGTACTTGATTCAAAACAATGGCCCGCACTAAGCAAACTGCTCGCAAGTCCACCGGTGGTAAAGCTCCCCGTAAACAGGTATGTCGTTCGAGTTCATTGCTTGCCTTTGAGGCTAGGCCTTCGTTCAAATGATGATTAATTAACTGCATCTATATCATATAGCTTGCTTCAAAATCTGCTGCCAGGAAGACTGCTGCTGTGTGTGCCTTTGAATAACCGCGGTCATTTCTATCACTGACCTGATATCAATGTTATCAGAATGCCACCGGAGGTGTGAAGAAGCCCCATCGTTTCCGCCCCGGAACTGTCGCCCTCCGTGAAATTCGTCGCTATCAGAAGTCAACTGAGCTCCTGATTCGCAAGCTCCCCTTCCAAAGGCTCGTTCGTGAAATTGCTCAGGACTTCAAGGTATGCGACGTCATTCAAACTTTGATTTCATTGTTTTCATATACACGTGTAGACAGATCTTCGTTTCCAATCCTCTGCTGTCATGGCCCTCCAAGAAGCCGCCGAGGCCTATCTCGTATCCCTCTTTGAAGACACTAATCTTGCCGCTATCCATGCCAAACGTATGTCCTCTCAGCTTTTTTTAACGTCACAATCCTCATCTTCATTGTGTCTCAGGTGTTACCATGTACGATCATTGCTCTATTGTTTCAAATTTAGAATCTGATTGTGCTTTGTTTTTAGTCAACCGAAGGATCTGGCCCTTGCTCGCCGCCTCCGCGGTGAAAGGTCGTAAACCCTTTCATGGCTGTATAATTTATTCTTTTCCATTGTATTCTATGTATTCACAATGTCACTTCATATCTTGATCTTCTCTTGCCATCTTACACGTCTCATGTCGCATACTTAAGTATTTGCAAACGATGAAACAAGCGCCTTGACTTCTTTTGACACCCTTGCATAGCAGATACAAAAGTACGTGTTCCCTGGCCAGTTATTGAAACGTCTTTGACTCTAATACTTCCTCTTTCGCTTGGCACGTGTAGTTTCAATTGTGACCACGATGCTGCCTCGTGTTCGTTGCCCTGATATTTATCGCCGACAAGCGTTTTGTGGAGCATGCACACCCTCCACCTACGTCGTTTTGCGAATGTTGTGGTGCCTTCCAATCCAAGGATTCCGACTCTCGAAAAGACGAGGACGAAGTGATAGTAGCGACCATAGTCCGTCGATGCCCAATCATTTTAACCAACAGGAGGAGCGTGAAAATGTGTCCGGTCCCGAAAAAGGTGGGTGGACAGATTAAGGATCTCCCTTCGCGGGTGTTGTTCCTGCCATATGACGGAATGCATCCATAGAACCTGACGTATACTACCTCGTACCGAACAAGTACACATCGTCCCTAAAAACCACCGTACGGCGACGTCCGCCGCCACCTCCCACTTTTCTACCGACAGACGATGACTTTGATGGTGCGACAACACGAGGCGCCAATACTGAGTGGAGTGGCCCGGTGCACAGGTTAGAAAGGCCGAGATCGCCTTCACCTGATTATGCCCGAGCGACTATCACGAAAACATCAAATGCAGGACCTTCGACACTAAAACCACAGCCTACCACGACCTTGTCTCCCCGTCGCAGAGATAAAGATGAAGCACGAGCAACAAACAGTGACATTCGGGAGTCGCGAGATCGGGAGTTGTACGAGACGCATGGCGACTACGGACGTATCATGCACGAACTGGATCGCAAGTTCGGTGGGGACCCCGACCTTGCGTTGAGTCCCACACGTAGTCGCAAAGAGCAGGAATTAAGCGGGCGGGCGATCAAAGCGACAACTACATCCTCAAGTCCGAACGTGAACGCGAATGCTAATACGGGAATTAGCAGAATAGGATACCCCGCGCGGCTAGGGTCTGTCGGAAGACCTACCGGTGCTGCAGTACGCTCCCCACACACTTTCGAAATTGTGGATAGGAGAGTGCTGGAGTCAGGCCCTGAACGGACGGTGACGATATCGACCTGGCGGGAGCAGGTCGCGCATGAGGCGGATCAGCAGGCGAATATGGATGTTTATTATTTGGATGCACGCGACTATGCTGCGGAGGAGGCACCGACCGTAGGTGGAGATGGGGATGGGGAAATTGAACAGGATGGGGAAGAGGATGGTGAAGATGGGGAAGGGGAAGAAGAAGCAAGCTCAGCGGGATACAGTACGAGGCTGAGGAAGTGGGGTTTGCCGCTGCCGCCACCGCCACCGCCGTTGAGGGAGGGTAGTGGGTCTGGCTCAGATCCGGGGAGCATCATTCGCACCATCACGGATGAGCAATCTGAGAGTGCACCCGTGTCCCAAATTGTACGTGTCTTTGAAAGGGGGTAGCTTGGGGCTGTCCACTGATCCTTTGCAGCAGAGGCGTACAGCTTCGTTAGAGACCATGTCCCGCAAATCGTCAAGTCACTCATCACGACGAAGAGGGCCAAGGTCAATATCAAGCGGCACAGGATTACCACCCGGACAGCCGACTCCTCCCCAGACGCCTCCTCGACTCGTCCGAGGCCCGATGCAAGATACTCTCCGCGGTCTTTCGCCACCGCAGCCTACACATGTTCTCAACGAGGGTTCAGGTGGTAGCCGAAGCTCGCCTGGACGTCTAGTAGTGACTCTTCCATTGCGACAGACTCCAGACCACTCTCGACCAAAAGTTCAACCACCACCTCGTAGCTCGACTCCCAATAGGATATATATGACAGAGTCCGCATCTTCGTTCCATCCCACACGGTCTGGGTCAACTATCAGCACCATCAAGTCCGCATCTACGATCGCTTTAGAGCGAATTCTGGAGTCGTGCGATCCCTCGTTGCTTCATCTTGCTCCTGCGCTTGCGAAGCTTGGCATCAGGAGCGATAGTCATCTTCGTGCGATTGCCCGATTGTCGGATGAGACGAGAAATCGTGAGCTCAAGGATGCAGCGCTGAAAGAGGGCATCACGGTGATGGATTGGGCGATTCTGCTGGATACGTTGCAGTCATTGTGACGTTGAATGGACACTAATAGTACTAGTAATGCCTGACTCGGAGGCGATATTTAATATGCTAATATGCGAGGGGAAGCCTTCGCATGGTATCGGTTACAGGTTTGTTATTTTTCTGGATTCAAGGGTATCATATATCATGCATGTATTCTCTCTTTGGATGTACTTGGAGTTTTATATTTCTTTTTCCGGTCACAAAATACGTGGAAGATGCTACCTGGGAAAATGTTGTTTAGCCGAGACGCGACGCGACAAATGATTCTTGTTTAGAAACCGATTGTTCAAAGTTTTCATTTTTAGCCACCATACTCCGATGGGTTAGTTAGACCTTATCCTTAATGCAGTAAACTTACACCCTTATAACAGCTGAAATCAACAGACGACCTACGATATTTTTCCAAGATGCATGTTATCGACATAAATACATTCGATCTCGGGATCTTTCAGCGATAGTGGAGAGACCTGAACGTCTTCGGGCAGTGACAGTGGGACTCTCAGCCGCACTTGCGCGTCTCGAACCTATTTCTAGTGTAGTCCAGAAATCCGAGCTTGTGGATCCAGACGACCTGGCAGGAGCTCTGAATCGCTTGAACATTACACCCGCATCCGAAAGTTTTCATCACGTTCCTGTTTCTATCGTGCGAAGCAAGGCTTCCGTTGGCTTGCTCAATAATCCTGCTGTAAAGTTCATTCATGGTGATATTGACGGAGACGTGTACCTTGAGAAGCTGAAAGGATGGGCAAGAGACAGTCGGGAGAGGATCAGCACTGGCGGATCGGAAATTCCTGAAGGATTACCGCAGGGCGATCTCTATCGTAAGTTCATTTTAATCAAGAGAGATTGAATGGTTCTCAAGGTACTTTAGTATGCCCGGAGTCGATTGATGCAATTCAGGGTGCTGTTGGGACTGTCTGCGAAGCAGTCGACAGCGTCATCGCGTCAGAGACCGATACTCGCGCCTTTGTCGCCATCCGTCCACCAGGACACCACTGCGGTGAAGATACTCCTTCAGGATTTTGTTTTGTCAACAACGTCGCTATAGGTGCCGCTCACGGTGCGTTTACATACAACTCGTTCATTAATATCTATCTAACCTAACGTGAACCAGCCCATCTCAAACACGGGGTGAAGCGTGTGATCATTTTCGATATTGATCTCCACCATGGTAAGCTCCCCACCCACCTCATTTTTACTCGTTTCGCAACTCACGAGGAGCAGGGAACGGTACTCAGTCGATTGTATGGCAAATAAACGAAGAAACATACCGCCAAAAACTCGAAGCTGAAGCAGGTGCCCCGCCCACCTCAAAACCTGGACCTCAGATTTTCTACGGCTCTACACACGATATCCTGTCATACCCATGCGAGGTGCGCCTGCATACCTTGCCCGCCGCAAGTGGAACATAAGTCTAACTGACTCGGCTTAGGATGGGAAGCCAGAGCTTGTACAGGCAGCTTCGGTATCCTTACACAACGCACACGGTCAATACATCGAAAATGTTCATCTTCAGACTTACTCTACCGAACAACAATTCTGGGATGTGTTGTATAAGGGACAGTATAGTAAAATTCTACGGAAAGCTGAGGATTTCCTTGATGGTACAGGCGGACCCGGGGATGATGTCATAGTGTTCATCAGGCAAGTATTCGTGCCCCTTCGTAGTTTTTTAGAGGAAATTACCGACTGACTTGCTGTAGCTGTGGCATGGATGCATGTGAGCACGAGTACGGATCGATGTCGAGGCACAATCGCAAGGTCCCTACATCGTTTTATCATCGCTTCGCCCGTGATGCCCGTGCTTTCAGTGACAAGTACACAAAAGGGAGACTCGTTAGCGTGCTTGAAGGTGGATACAGTGATCGAGCTCTCACTAGCGGTGCTATGGCCCATCTATCAGGGTTGGTAAACGAAGCTCAGCTTCAAGGTAATATAGACGAAGATTGGTGGAATATCGAGAACCTGATCAAAGTGCGTGCCCATATCCATCTCCATATATCATATCCGACTCTTCTCTCAAATTTAGCTCGAGAAAATTACGAAGAAACGACGAGGCGGCCAACCATCTCTTACACCCACTGCGGACGAACCGTGGCTCCAACGCACGGTCGAGATATTCCATTCGCTCGATACGAGTGCTAAAGCACTGACGTCTGCTGCGTCCTCGCGATCCCTCGTCCTTCCTTCCACTATGACGCTGCGTGATCGAAAGGCCAGGAGCTCTACACCCCCTACCAGTCCAAACCCAAATGCAAGTAAGAAACCCAGCTCTATGTCATCAAGCACGGAGAGCAGTTCAAGCTCGAGCTCTTGTGAAGGCGAAATCACTGTACCGAAGAAACTTCCTCGTGTAATCCTGCGCCTAGGTCCGGACCCAAGCATCTCTTCAGGCTCCTAGGTTTGGCATATACACATACAGCCATAATGACTCGAACACATGATACCCTGCTGTCTCAATACCCGGAGATGTTCTATGTATATAGTCCTACTAAAGCTCCACCTTGCACAATGTATAAAGTAATAATAGGGATTTATGTATATGACATTAACCCATGGACGACCCACTCATATACGCCAAGGAACACAGCACCTCCTGCTGATATCCACATTGTCCGAGGTACAACACCCGAGAAAAGAGCACGTATGCCTTCATTTACGTAGATATCTCTGAAACGGCGACTTAGAGAAGGAAGTCGATCTTTGGAAGGGTTCTGTGTGGTCAATGAGCATTGAACACTAAGGATGAGAGAGAAGAGATCGTACCCGTAGATCAAGCATCACGCGTGTTTTGAGCACGTCAAGAGGGGTGGTAAGGGCTGCAGCCGTTCCACCTGCAATGCTCCCGCATATAGCTGCCTCGTGCGCATATAGAGGCTTTCGATTTAGTTGTTTGGATAGTTGGGATTTGAGGAGTTCATACAGGGGAAATTGAAGGGATGTGAATGGGATCTGTGAAAGAATGGTGTTAATTTAGGGCTTTAGAGACTTGGAGTAGTGGCACGATGATGAAGACCTGTCAATACAGTGACATTCTCCACTTGAGGAGGTAGTACGACGTCTTGCTGTATGACGATGTCAAAATGTCAAAACGACATATGTGTCTCCGGAAGTAATGACACGAACGCTTGGAGACCCAACTCACCTCCCGCATAATGGTTGAGCCGAACCCTCGATAGAACCCAATCCATCCATCATTCAGCAGAACCTGCTTCGCCGCGGCGAGTGATGATTTGCCCAGGACGCCGTAGGTCATCGTCTGCGTCCTAGTCTTGATGACTTCGGTCGGGACACGAATCAAGCATGCAGCCTGAATAAAATTTCAGGCGAAGGCATGAAAAATGGCGGCACACAAGCAAGGATTGGGAAGGGGTCGTACAACTTCGCCTACGGACGCGGAAAGCATATGGCTGAGGGGCGCAAGGTTCTCAGGTAAGGGTGAGTGCTTCTTCATAGTGTCATAGGTGGAGAAAAAGACAGCAGCTAGGGTACAGACACGTCAATACTTTTGTATGGAATAGTTGTAATGAGAAGATATTTACCTCCTGGCGCGCTGCCTACAACGACACTACCGACGCCTTTGTATATCCCACTGAACCCACCAGCACGCGCAAATCCCTGAGAAGATTGGAGTCGCGTTTTTATTGTGTCGATAGGAAAAAATAGTAAATCAACAGCAGTTCCTGCTGCACCACCAGCCTATGAAAGATCGAAATTGAAAATATGTGAACATGAATATTGGATGGGCACATACCACTAGCGATTGAAAAAATGTTGGCTTCACATCCCCACCTGACATTGCGGGCCCGCACCAAACTTCAACCCGGAAGGATTGTCCGTATAGTTTTTAAAAAGTTTTATGGAAGATGTACAGGCTGACCTAATACACGATGAATACGGACACGTCTTTTTTTTGATGAACAAATGTCGAATGCGACAGTTGTTTAGATTGTAACCTTCCACAAGGTTAGTATCATGTGAGAAGTAGCAAGTTTGATGCTCACCAACTGCGACCAAGGGAAGTATATTTCTTTCGTGACTTATACCTCCCAAAAAGGGTATTATTATACGCAAAAGGCACGTGTAACAAAAATTGATCGCGGTCAACACATTCCGAGGCTCCCTTCTGGAGAGAGAATAATGTGGCTCTGAGCGTTCACTTGAATCCACGATGCCGGGCCAAAGATTATTCCCTGTTCTTACACGTACGATGCCCCAACTGCTTGAAAATAGGCCGCCCCCATCTCCTCTTCCTGACCATATCCGTGCTCCGCCCGGAACACCCATCTCTGCTCGGAATACCGATTCTGATAATGACACCCATGACGAGCAGCCCACCAATCTCCCTTCTGTAGAAAACTCGCAAGAGGCCTCCCCTTCAGGTGTACCTGGCCCTGGACGCAGAAAGTCCCGGAAAAGGGGGAAGAAACCAGAACCAGGTCCTCAGCTGATGGGGGTCTTCCATCCCACTCTTGTCCTTGAAAATTCAGGAAGCGTGGCACGAGACCACCTCGCCTCTGAGCGCACCTTCTTGGCTTACATTCGTACCAGTCTACTTCTGGCTTCGACTGGTGTCGGTATGTGACGTCATTCTTGTTGTGGATCTTAACAGCTTTTAAAAACTTGAAGCTCTCGTCCAACTTTTCGCTGTGGCATCTGCTAATGTGCGGGTCAGCTCTACATTAAACCATATTCATCAATTTGCGCGCCCACTTGGTGCAACACTGGTCATTTTTGGTCTCATCGTCCTTGCACTTGGTTCGTACTTGCCTGTTCTCATCTTGTCAAACATCATTAGAAACTTCCCTTTGGACAGGCATTCGTCGATATTTTCTTGTACAGAAATTTCTCACTGAAGGGAAGTTTCCAGTCACTCGACTTTCTCTCGGAGCAGTCTCTATCATCACCGCGATTATCATCATCATTGTATTTGGTGTTTTGGTATCAGCAAGAAACTAGGAGCAAGAGACTGGGGTGTAGGTGCTACAATCTGACATGTGAAATGTGAAAATATGCTGTATACCCCTCTGAATAGATTTGGAAGCAAGAACTGGATAAATGTAGTCGGACCCAACTTGTCTGAAAAGCATTCCAAGATTGTCGATAACGACAAGTATATTCACCAGAAAATTTTGCGATGACTACTAGGCCTCACTCACAATTTCATTGGGTCAATGTCCTGTATTGAAAGTGAACTGTCGATGGTAGGTAAAACCGGGTCTGGGCAAGCTATCAAGAGCTTCAAGTCAGTGCCAACTTCTCAGTACAACTCTTCCTATGTTGGATCTGCACACTTCACTGCTTGGACTTCAAATTAGTCCGATTCTTAACGTAATACTTGCCATGGCAGTGACCTACCACATGTTTTCAAACCTCGGATGTCATTCTACTTGGGACCGCGACTTGACGACGGTGACGCCCCTAGGACACAGCTTTACAGGAGTGGAACACTAGTCTGCCCGGTCAGTCTCTCACTGAATTGCTGCACTAGCAACTCGATGTCGGGCACGAAGGCCAACACAAACATTCCATAGATAATATCCCATGGCTGGACATGTATCGCGTTTGCGTCAATTGACAACGGTTCTGTATTTTAGCGGCTCATCGTAGAGCATGGAGCAGCGACGTGGGGATCACTAGAGCAAGGAAAGTACGCCGCGAAAAACTGAAAGAGTGGATCCATCATAGGTGTCATTTGATTATGTATTCAGTTTGAGAGGACGCGAGCATGGCTGAGGTCGGTGCGCTCCAAGGAAACGGCTCACATGGCCGGATCTACACCCAAGTTGAAATAAGTAGCAACGCATGAGACTACGTACAAGCCGGCGCATGTCCGTATACGTAGCTGGTATCAGAGGTGAGATGAGACTACAATTCAATTGAAACGAGATGAGGACGCACTGTACCACTGACCGTATTCCGTACTGTCCAATGGATCACAATCAAGAACAAGCAAGCCCGACCTTCAATGCTCTCCACATCGTAAAGTGTTGCCATCTAGAGGTTGCGCTTTGACGAGTATCTAAAGTCAGTGAAAGTGAGCAGCAACAGCAGCAGAGTAGAACTCGCAGTTCCAATTCCATCATAGATGGCTCGGACCGTGTTCCGGGACCTTAAACCCGCTCGAGTACTTACTGGACGCCCCAGTGATATCGCGGGGATGCCTCTCCTATGATATTCAGTTGATGTAAGTGTAACCTTGACATACCAGGAGAGCTGCAAGGATCAGTCTTACAAATGCTCTTCGCTTCTCCACGGGCGCCTGATCGATGATCTCAGAGTCCTTTCCCTCGTCCCAGATTCAGCTTGCCATCCAGTATAGATAGTATCTAGCTTTGATTCATTTCTTCCATCAACTATACTCATGTGCACGCTGTTCTATGCCGTTTGGACTCGTCAATCATATTTCGGAAGCATCAAGATTTTTGTAGATATGCCCCGTGAGGTTTCTGTGAGATATCCACTGTGACTGTGAATATGTTCAGAGCCATGGCTCAGATGCAGAATATGACGATGACCTCTGGAGCGGGGCAACAGATGCTCATATACAGACACTACAGTTATTCTCGGCTTCTAATCTCATTACCTCCTGTTTTACAACATGGATATAACTGACTGTTATAGGATATCATCTTCTATTCTTGTATCTCAGTTGCATCGGCACTCTCTATCTTGACACACTGGTGTTTATTTCTGGGTGATATTTATTGGTAACCGGTCTAATTAAATACTGCATTCCTTCGATTGTATATATTATGACTCCCCTTCCATTCAAAATTTGACCCATCACCATTTGCTGTCTGTCTACTCCATTCATCATGACACCTGAAGAGCGGTCTATCCTTACAAGCATGGGTGAATCCCTCATTGAGGAGATGATCATCACCAGCTCAATGTCATTCCTCTTTTATGGTATGCAAATATGGTTCTTTCTTTCTGGATCCTTCACATGTGAATGTCATAATAGGACTCTCAGTGGCAATATTTCTCTGGATTCTTGATTCACATATCCAGTGAATGTATCCACCATAATCTTATGATCATGACACTAAATATATTATCAGACACCAGAAACAACTCTCCACCATACCTCTAATGATTGTATCATTGGGTTTGATGGTGTCAACCTTAGATATTACATTGATCTTGATAGGAAGAGTCCAAATGTGCACATTGTTGATGAACATTACCCAGCCCCTGCAGAAGAGTATTGCTGTCTATGACTTGAGGAACACAGGGCTTGAAATAACTAGTTCCTGGACTGAAGGAATCTCTGTGAGTTATGATCTGATGTAATATACTGTTGAACTGATCATGCCCTTCATAGCCAGTATTCAATGATTGTTATATTATTTGGCGTGCTTGGATTCTATTTCAGAGGCAGCGCTGGACAATGTATCTTTCAGTATCACTGATCCTGACCACCTTTGGGAATTTCTTTTTCACTCTCAAGGCAACAAAAGTGTTCATCCATTGCATAGTGGTGACAATCATTAGTTTAGCATTGGAATCAACACCTGATACATATCTGGCATCTAATGCTGACAATAATGCTGTCACAGTTATCCAGAATGTGGGCATATTGTTATCACTTGCAACAAATCTATCTGCCACTGCAATCATTGGATGGATTCTATGGTGCGGCACTGGACCACTTCTTTTAATCCACTGGATATTGAATGACAGTTCATGACACAGGGGTCACCTGAAATTTCTACAGAGAAATTTAGGAAACAGGCAGCTCAAGATGTTTAATGTAGCACATATACTAACTCTCCTTGTGGATTCAGGAGCTGTCTACTGTATTCTGCAGGTGTGTTGCTGTTCTTTCTGATTGAGTGCTTATAGTGCTAACAGAGTACATCTGTAGCTTGCAGTTGGTACATATGGATTGGCTGGTAGTCCAGGTCATATATCTGTAATATATGGCTTTGATATCATTAACACCATCTATATATCCCTCTCAGTAAGCATTTCTTCACTTACCTTTCATATTACATTTTCTAAGAATTGAATTTCTAGTTGTTCTACCCAGCCTGGACAATCTTCCTTATAAATGGGCCATTTTCAGCTGCTGAGATACATCAAACTGTTATATCTCTCCAGGAGACACAGAGTAATGAAACTGTCTAATGTTGAACAACCATGTGAGGTGGAAGAAGAATGCTAGTTACATCTCCAATGGCCAAGACACTCTCTAGTTATATCCTATTGTTTACAGTATTGGTATCCTCCAATTAACAATTAGGACTTTTTGTAGTTGTTATCTGTTGTCTATATTTCTATTTCATTCATTCATTACTCCCTATCCTCCTTCTCCCATCACATGCAGAGATTAAGGTCTCATATGCTGGTTCCCTCATCCTGTGTCAGACTAGTCTTTCATTTTTTTTCTCATCTATTTTGGGAATAAGGTTATATATGTACAAATTGCAAACCAGATAACTAAGAGCCTGTTCAGCATGAGATTCTGATTATGTAATTACCTAATATAGTAACTATGGAATTTCCCAAGATGAGTGTGACAATTTTTGTGCTCTTTCATTAAGATGTGTTCCTCTGTCTATTCTGCCACTATGGGTAGCCAGCAGACTTGCCACAAGTCAGGCAAATCATCTACTCTCACCCCTGCACCAAAAAAACTACTCTTCATGCCTTCTGGACCTCTGTGGATGAAGCTAAGCTCTTGCAATACCTGATTGATCACAAGTCTGAGTGTCACAATCCCATCATTTTTGCCTCACCAACCTCCACAACTCTCACTACACATGCCTCTCCTGCCATCACTGACATGCCCCAATGCACCAGACACATCACTGACCATCTCCTTTTGACAATATCTCTGAGACATGCCATAGCTTGCCTTCATGGCCATCTACTTGCATACCAACCATATAGTCCCGTTCTGCATGTCTTGACCTAGCAATGAACCCTCACCAGTGTAATTTCATTGTCCTGTTCTGCTGCAGTACTTAAACCTTTGCTCTACTATAGCCAGTCTTTAGTCTCAATATCAAACCCAGTTTCCCCAGTTTGCTCTATCTCATCTTTACATTTCTTACTCATCTCCACTTTCTCAATCCTGGTTTCTTTGCTGACACTGTTTTAAGTTCCTCAATCAACTTTATCTCTCTCAGACTTAGCATCACCAACATCTTTACTTGACTTATCAGTGCATCTCATAATCCCCACAACACAGACCATCTTGATGCCCTATAAGTCTATGTGCCAGTTTACAGACCTCTGATTAGTGAGTTATTGCTCTAGGTGTGAGCCCCTGAGTCAGTAGGACCTGACACTGAGGTGGGTGATGGCATGTCATTCAAGAAGGCAACTTTCATCATGGCAGTTACATATGTCAATGAGGTAATTACCAAGGGTGGTCCAAAGACCTCTGACTCCTGTAAGAACAAGTACTACAATGTGAGTGGCTTTCAAAGTTATATCTATTTATTGTGATTCAGCAAATGTCAATTTAGCTCAAAATGATCTATGAACTTGTCAATGTCATTTGGAACAACTCTGGGTAGTCATAGAATGATGAGTATGGTGCTCAGGTCACTTCAGAGAAGTAAGGAACCTGGGATGCCTTTGTGGAGAAGAATCTTAGAGCAGAAGACTTTGCTGATGCAGACTGGGGCGACTGGAAGCTTTTAATAAGCTTGCCCCCTCTACTGCTCATGGTATCCATGTCTATTGGGCCATACAAGGTTCAGCTTCTACTGAAAATGCAGGCAATGGTGGAGAGGATTCAGAAGAGCTGACACCACTCAAGGATGATGAGAAGTGTAGCAGTGAGAGTGACTCAGATATACATAAACCATTCTATGTTCTCATACTTATTCTTATCTCTCTTCTAGTCTACTACTCCTACCATTACTTCTAGGCCACTGGTGCACAAACACAGTGCTGCAACTCCTGCATCTAGCCAGAAACAGCATTGTGTTGTTAGTGGCAGCCAGAGCCTTTCTGACATCAGTGCAAGCATGCACAAATTCAATAGTATCTTTTAGAGTTGTTTGCTCCTTCTTGCTCTGGACTTGAAGCTACACCTCATCACAAGCAGCATGCTATCATTTGAGCACAGAAGCTGAAGAATGACTGGTTATCTGACAAAGACATGGTGACATTAATTGGGCTTCTTGCAAAAGATATTACTGCTGTTGACAGCTACAAAGTTTTGGAGAGTAAGAACTTGCACCAGGAATAGATTCAACACAAGCTGGAAAAAGAATATTCTTATGAGTAAATAAGTAGTAGACTCATTCATATACAAGGTCTTCTTGCTCTGCTATAATTGCTTGATAGCTATCCCACATATCTTGAGCAATGTGATCCTGAATAGCAGAGGCATGTGCTTTTTCAGCTGCATTGGCAGGACTGTGAGCAAGTGCTCCAAAGATTTGATCAGTAGAGGTAGTGAACCTGGTACAGGATCCAAAACATCAGACCCTCCCAGCCACTGAGGACATACTGGAAGCAAAAGTTAAAGAAGCAACAAGCCAGACAGTCTTGGGATACACCTCCTTTGTGGTTGCAAATAGAATGTCATTTTGCAGCCAATGGACAAGCTGCAATGTATGTATCAATGGCTCATTCAAAGAAAGGAAACCATTTGGGATTGTCTTGAATGCACTGAGAAGTGGGGTCATTGATGGTAGGCAGGTGAACATAGCAATTATAAAATGTAGGAGATGAAAGAGTATTAAGAATGCATTGAAAATATGGGATGCATCTTCTCATTGCCATTTGTTAACCCTTGCACCCCAAGTCCTGAGAGGGTCTTAATGATGGCAGTGATGGTATGCCTAAAAATAGGGGTCTTATAAGAGGTGGTATTTGAGGAAATAACCAGCCAACAGCTAGCACTAACAGGCTGCCACACATTATCTGGACAAGCTCTTTTGCTCCCTTTATGGTGGTTACTCTGCTCAGGTCTTTTGCTGGGTATAGGAGATGAAGATCAGTGACAAGTTGTGGATCTGCACCTTTTGGCTTCAGCAAAGCACTTGCCTTGGAATGGGAAAGATGAGTGGGAGGGCTATGGCCCATTATTGTCTAGGATGGCATACATCACCTCTGAGCTGTGGCAGGTATGGGCAGTCCTCATACTCTAGCCTAAGAGAACTAAATCCTTTGTTTGTCAGGGGAGTGTCCGTTCTCCATCTACAGGCC
>JAGGAX010000147.1:0-17531 GCA_017657335.1 Termitomyces titanicus | reverse complement strand
CCAGCAAGTGTTCCTCTCACAGAATGTCCAAGCTGCAAGGTCACCGGTTCAATTCCTCTAAGATGCACTTTATACAGAGTCATGTGATTAGAGGTAGCTGGCCTGATCATGTGATAGTACCTTTGATACTGTGCATTGAAGGAAAGAAATTGACTGTGGCTTAACAGGCTCTGCCTAGGGGGTAACTATGTAATGCTGCAACCTCCTCTGAATCAGTTCGGATTCTTATGAGCCGTTCCCCTCCGCTAATAATAAAGGGCACCAGGTCGTCCACCTCTAGAAAGGGGACTGATGTCAGGGGACACCACTGCAGCTTATATAGAACCAGTCACCATGTCCAACCAGCTTGGACATTGCGCCCTTTTGGGCCAGTTGGTTGAGTGCTTGGACTGGCAAGTGTTCCTCTCACATACACCACCAAATCCAAGAAGAAGAAATGAGCCCATTGCCACTGAAAGAACGTGCATACATACTAACAGCAATAATTTAGATTACACTGCCTCAGAGGGCATAATACAGTACATAGCCCAACTCCGGGCATCATACTACACCACACTAGATATGGAGACACAATAGATAGGGCACATACGTAGACTTCCATACCATGTAGAACCCGACATAGGGCTAGGCCCCAACAGGTATAGGACTAAATAAAATCAAAATTCAACCCAGCTGTGAAAGTGTGACCCATCAATTGCACCTTGGAAATACTTGAAGTATGGGTACAGCTTTGGATTGTTGTGGATAGCACTTGGGGTCTGATCTTCTGGCATAGGCTTGACATATTTGTGATAAAATGACCCCACAAGGATTTTTGATAGGTGCCAGACATAACTAGAAAAGAAAAATTCATTTAACATTCTCATGATATAAAACAAGCATAAACTCATGTAGAAATAGTATCACCACTTCATTGAAATTGTTCCTGTAGCATCCGAGAGCTGATACCAGTCCGAGCTAGGTGAAGAAAAATAGCAAGCTGTTCATCTGCACAAACATGGCGGATATCTTTCAATCGATAGTTTATTTGAAGTTCATTGGAGAGGTGGCAGAAAACATGTTTGGACATTCCTAGCTGCTCATGACACCGCTTAGAGTGACCTTCAAGAAGTTCTTTAAGCCATTGTTGTCCAGTCAGCTGTGAGGTATGTTTTGGCCAAGGTGGAATTAGCCAAGAAACTTGAATAGTGGTTGCAGCAGCAGCAAGAACAGCCCCAAAGACTACAGCTCTCCTCTTCACCAGTCCAGAGTGTTGCTTCTTCTTTTTACGTGGTGGATCAAATGGGGCCATTCTGAGTTTGGACATGTTGCAATTCACAGAGAAACAATGTAATCAATCTAATTGATATGTGACTATTTGTGACACGATAAGCAAAGTCATGAGATCTAGCCTCTGCAATATTTGAAGAGACTGAGGCTGGTAACCTAGACTTAGGTCTCCATCAGACCAGTGTTACCAAACAGGCCCTAAACCTTCATCACGCAACAAACCATTGTGATGACCCATGGGACATTCAATATTTCTCATTTTTGTTCATTTTTGTACGCGTTTCCACAACAGTTGACACGTTCTCTCACCTTCAATGATGTGGTTGTGAGCATCAAATTCAAACGTGCAGAACCTTTGCATTAAGGCTCCAACCATTGAGTTTTTGTTTAGGACTTCAAGTAAATGAAACAAAAACAGTAAACATACAGTAAACAAACCATTTACAAACTGTTTACGGCCCCAGAAAATGCAAATGTACATACACTGCTCGTCAAAGAATAGATATTCATACATCAGATCATCTAACTATGATGTGGCTGTGGCTTGGCAGGGGTGAATTTGAGTAGTCCCTGCTTGATCTAACATTTTGTCATCATTGCAGTCATGATCATTGTAGCCCGGAGTGAGGATCATAAATCAGTACACAGATGACGAGACTTTGAAAAGAGACGTTTGACAGAAACACTGGTGCTGGGGATGGCTAAAAAATCACGTGCCATAAGGGCAATCACTGGAAATTTGTGCTGGTGGAGCTGCCAGTGTAATGTGAATATTTTAGTGAAAGCGCAATAGAAGATTATACCGATATCTAACTGACCTTCCTCCAGAGTAGAGAAGCATTTGGATCACCACGCCCAAATATGTTTGGTGCTGCCAAAAATCTTTCTAACTCACCACCCACCTCTGAAACTGGTGGCGGGCAAGGGTCTTCAACACTCGTCATACTAATATCATCAAGAAATCCTAGTGGCTTATGACTCGGCAGACCTGATTGTTGAATTGGGGCTGGAGGATGATTCTTTACATACTTGGCATATACATGCTTGAGAAGGGTAGAAGCATGCTCAGCGCAGACATTATTGAGCTTCTGAAACCAGGAAATGCCAAGGTAAGGGTGAAAAACTGGAAAATATAGTATTGCATTGAGTAAGACTGGAAGGAAAGATACATATGCATTGCAATAATGTTATACTGACATCCACATGCCTTGAGAGAATACTTGTTAAGCTTGGATAGCCCCAACTTTGCAGCTGACATGAGAGAAGGAGGTTGAGACGAATCATTGATATAATTCTTCAGTGCCTTGATCATGTGCTCATACATTGGCAGTACCCATGGAAGAGTGGGTGTCCCGGCATGAGACATTTGAAGAGTGACTTCAGTGAAGATCTAGCAGATATAGATGTGTCAATTAAGGGTTAGAATCCTCACACAATATTTACAAGTATGCACCTCAAGTAAGGCTTTCAGGCTCTCAAGAAGCTTCCAATCGTCTTCATTAAGGCAAAGTGGATTGAGTCCGGAATAGATTCTAAGCCACCTATCAATGGCCTAGCAATCAGACATTATTTTGAGCCAGACATATAGGCATGAGGTTGGACATACCTTTTTTAGAATCAAAGCATGCTTGATCATAGCGTGAGTCCAATTCCAGTGTTTTTGAATATCACAGACAACCATGAGAGTGTTAATGTAAGTGCCAGATTCTGTCTTCTCACTGGGGTATGTTTTGCATGCCGCAGTGCAAAATCGTTGATGGCATTGAGGAGAGGAGGCAATCTTGGTACATATAGTTCGAAGCTGTGATAAAATCAGACTCTTGCTTGAGAATGATTAGTACTTACATGTTGTAATACACTCATGTCTTTGTTGCTCTCATCCAAATTGTCATCATCCTCATCATCTGAGCCAATATCACCATCGTCGTAAACCACTTTCTCCAGATATAAATGTATAGGTAGTGATTTATCATAATAGTCGACCTTGTCAGGATCTTCTGCCTCGTCAAGAACTGCGAGTATCTTCTGAACAACAATATTGACAACATGCCCAAGGCATCGAATTTGGCTGTTGGTTGGGGACAAACTGTATGTCAAACTTTTCAATAAGGAGGCGAGATAAAGCCACCAGCAATACATTGTTTGGAGCGGCATTGTTGAGAGTCATAGCTATGATGTAAAGATAGTAACTTGTAAGACAATATCCTCAGCTAAAAATAAACCAAACTTATCTTCTCAAGGATCCCCCAATCTGATAACATTTTAGTGAGATTTTTTGCAGCATAAGCACCTTTATGTTCCTTGTCTTCAAGCGGATGAAAGCCAATAATTCATTCAATCAGCTCCCAATCTTTGGTCACCCAGCATGCCAGTGTTCTTGCAAATGAAAACATCATGGACTGTGTTGACCATGTATCTGTCAAAATTGCAATCTTTGACTTCATGTTCTAGCTACGCAGTGAGGTTGACATTCATACTAATACTGATTGCACTTACCTTCAGTTCCTTCTTGACGTCACTATACAAGTCTGCATAGATCTTTGCAAGCGTGTTTTGCACTGTTGTATCACTTGGTAATAGGAACCGAGACTCCATATATGTAAATAGACAATGTATTCCAACAGTCTCACCCATTGTGAATGGTAAGTCATCTTCAAGAATCCAAGCAGCAAACACTTTATAAAATACGGTCTGAGTTTGCACAAGTGCAGGGTTGAGGACGCCCTCCTTTAAGAAATCTCCCATGATCTTGGCAGACGAAACACTGATTTGAGGGTTAGGCATCAAGCTAGTGGTTGGTACAGCTACATTGGGATGGGCTTTCCAAACATGAGTTGCAAGATTACCGAGTGGTGGCTGCAAAGGCTCATCGTCAAAAGTTGTCTCAGACTTTACTGTACATGAAAATGTGAGAGTGCTGGGCCAAAAACCATAATGAGATAGATCTAAATGTCTGTACTCTGTGAGATGAGAACATACCATTTGCAGTGCTTACATTGGAATTCCCAACGCTTCTTTCCACTTTTCTGTATTGGAATGGGCTCCTTAAAATGCTGACAGCTCACATTGACAGGTCCTTTCTTTTGTCCTTTACCAGCAGGAGACTTGGAATCTGACTCGTCACTTGAATCAATCTCAATGACTTTGATAGCTGATGATTTGGCCTTGAAACCACTTGGTGAGATGTGATTATAGGACAAAAAGACAGGTTTACTCACTTTGGCAGATTTTTTAGCCTTCTTCGACGTCCTCTATGCAGATTTAGTAGTGCCCATATCAATAAGATTATTAGTAAATCTCACCTTCAAGTTATTAGTATCAGTGGACTCAGAGTCTTCCGACGAATTGACAACCCTTTTCTGTTTCTTTGGCTTGTTTTCCCCAGATACAATCTCTGTGCCATTTTTGTCAAGCTCGATAGGGCCAATTGACTCATCCAAAGCATATCTGGCATGTGGTTGGTAATCCCTGTTGAGTTGGTCTGGTTTTGTTGTAGATTTTGTTGTCTTGCCAGGTTTTGATGATGTTGTGTTACCTTTTGCTTTGCCTTTTGGAGCAATTGCTTGTTCAAAGATTCCTATAGTAATAGTCGGATCTTAGTACATGACGCAGAATGAGAATCTCAACGACAAACAATCAAGAGTTGATTCAGAGATTCTAGAAGAAGAACCCTCTTTTGTAGCCTTTGGCCCCTTGAGTTTAATGCGAGGCTTTTCTGAAACGGCTACCAAGTCTTCTTCACTAGCATTTGAGCTTAAAAAAGGTTATTAGTGTCAGAGATAATGCCTGAAAGAAGTTTACGAGTGCACATCAGATACCCTGGATAGGCGCACAGCTTGGTCATGCCATGTGGACCTTGCCAAATGTAATGAAACCATCCTGTTTTGTCCTGGCAGTCATTATCCTCCTTGAACAAGAGATCAAAGCGCCGATTAAAGGTAGCATAGGTAGTCTAGCCCTCTTCAAGATTGAGAACACGGTACATCTTATCATTTTCAGTTCTCAGAGGTACAGATGCAGGGAGGGTTTGGGAGAGAGTTGAGATATTCTCCACAAGAGCTAAAATATCATCAAGGGGTGACATACTGCTGTCTTTGGACATTGGCAACCCTGACCAAAGGTCTTACATCGCATTGTGTGCTTCCAATAAAGTGCTTCCATGCTAAATGCAGTACTTGTCAGGCCAGCTACTAGTTACCTGGTTACAGATAATAAGTAGTCAACAGCGCAGTGATTGGATCACCAGCCGGAACATCCCTTGCTCACGTGGTCATTTACTATTTGGTTACCATTTCTATACTGTTTACAGTAGGGGAATTCAGCATAAACAAATCCGCAGGTTCAAAACAATGGATTCGGTACAGATTTTGAGAAAGTGAATTGTTCCTATTTGTATGAATCATTACATTCTATATTTTGAATTGATTCAATTGATTTCGGGGTTTGAAATTTTCATTGTGCTGCTCATCACAGATCACTAAGTAGGAATATGCCATGCCTCGCGTCACACAACAGCAGCAGATGCAGGATGCTCTGATACAAGCCTACATTGTCCACTTGCTTGCTAAATATGAGGCTGAATCTTACCGGTCTGACTCAGACTCCTCAGATGAGGATGATATCATTGGATTGCCAACTTTGGCAGATAGCACTCCCAACCTCGAACTCCTCCCCATGTCCTCTGACTCAGAATCTGACTCTGATCCCATTGGAGATGGTATTATTGCATCTCTTGAAAAGTTGTATTCTACTCAATATATTGAAGAATGCTGCCATATTCCAAAGACTACTGAAAATCTCCGTCTCCTGCTTGATGTTCATTGTGTCTCTTGTCCCAAGATCTTTCGTTCCTATATGCAGATTACACCTTCTTGCTTTGACGATCTTGTCAAATCCATTCAGGACCATCATGTGTTCCACAGCAATTCTAATAAGCAGCAGATTCCCATTGAAGATCAGGTTGCTATTGTGCTCTATTGGTTTGGGCATTATGGAAATGCTGCAAGCACCATGAAGGTTGCTCTATGGGCAGGAGTATCATATGGTTCAGTACGCAATATCACAATGCATGTCATGACTGCTCTTTGTGATCCTCGCTTTCGAGCCGCAACCATGCCTTGGTCCAGTGCTGATGACATTGAGAGGGCAAAGGCCTGGGTTGAAGGCAATTCCTGTCCTGCATGGCGTGATGGGTGGCTAATGGTCGATGATACACTTGTTCCACTTTTTCAAAGGCACTAAACCAATGGAGAAGTACAATAAGGTAGTTGGCATACCATAGACATTGCTAATAGGAGTCCCAGAAATGATCTCCATCATGCGATCCTCCATGACCAGCCCATGCCCGGTCTTCCCCAATTCACCGTGATACTTTGAGTAAGACTTCTTAAGACTGTATAAGACCATGTCAGCTTCCATCCTTGTTCATGACATTTCTAATAAAAACTTACTTGCGAACCCGATTCTTAATGGATGTGCCCAATTTCTCCGCAACGCCAGAATACTTTGGAAACAGCTCTTCTCCAATGTTACGGCAAATTTGTGCAGTGCTCAGACCTCCGCTAGTGACACCTAAGACATCACCTCCCTTGAAACCAAAGGCTTGTCAATGACGAACATGATCTTCAATGATAGTCAGAAGTTTGTCAGTGAGAGAGTGATCCTTGGCCCAGCCGAAATGGGGTGAGGACTCAAATAATGAAGATGAATGAAGACTCACCTAATCCCATTGTCATCATGTTCATTCTCCTTATCCGATCCAGCATCCTTGACTTCTTTCTGGATTAGTGTCTTGCTGGCCTTGGCTGTATTCTTCTTTTGACCTTTGCCTTTCTTCTTAGCCTTTTCAACAAGGAGTTGTGTCTGGAGGAGGGTAAGAGGAGACCCTGGAGGAGAGTCCGACATCCCAAAGTCTCTACGCAAAGAGGAAGACCAAGATATCGGACACGACAAGGAACGACTCAAGATTTGCCGCAAAGCACGTGCGCTGCCGAGAGCTCTCCGAAAACTCCGCCCGAAAATGATTTGATTCAATTCAGAACTAAGAACGACGGTACAGATATTTTGAATCTACGGGACAGGTACCAAGTTTGAATCTGTCGATTCAAATCGACGGATTCGTTTATGCTGAATTCCCCTAGTGAATGTTAAACTAAACAGTAAAAAGTAAACGGTTTTACTGTTTAAAAACGGTAAATAAACTAAATGGTTGGAGCCTTACTTTGGATAAGCAATCTCATATACTGTCTCGTGTGGAATCCACATTAACGGCTGTCACTGTATGATTCCGGATCTGAGGCTTCTTCGCTCTCGTTGTCCCCTTACAGGTGTCTCCAGCTTTGACAGGTGATCACATGTGCTTCACACTCAAATTTAGCGCCTAGGGTATGGGGAATCTGGGCTTCTTTGGAGTCATCATGATTGCGGAAAGCAACGGATAATCAAAAACTTGCTAAGTATATATGTAGCAGGGTTCGGGGTTTGGGGTGTCCATCCTTCATGAGGTATAACTATGTCTCTCGACGAAGTGCGTACCACCTTTTCAAGGAGCTGTCAAGCAAAGTCTCTCTATGGCGGAATTCACGCAGTTACCTTCCAGCCTACCCCGAACCGAGAAAATGAGGATAGATATGTTGTGGAGGAATGGGATGATGTGCATCACGGACCGCCTTGGTTGTTCCTAGCCGTGCTAGACGGTGAGTGGTTTGTATACCGGAGTCAAACGCAGTTGCTCGAGCATTCAATCTTCTGTAGGACACGCAGGGTCAGAAGCAGCAGACTATACTGAAAAATACCTTCCACCCTTTCTTCGAAACGCGTTGCGTTCGAAATTCGCTGATTCTGGGGCCAAGTGTGACCCCGCTGAACTCTCGGTTTTCCTACGTTCGTCGATCGAAGAGTTTGATCGTCAAATTGGTGCCGCTGTTATAGCACTATGTCCTAATCCCCATAAACTGGATTATAACACTGCTTCTTCTCTTCTTAACGGTTCAGAGGGCCACATTATCCGCTGCGCCAGTTCTGGGACAACTTTATCCGTAGCATTGATTGACGGTAAGAAGGAAAATCTGTGGGCCCTTGGTCTTGGGGATTCTTCCATTGGTAAGTTCCCTGTTGCACGTCGCGCTTTGAAGTTGAGTCACGGCTTATCTGACCTTGACAGTTCTGTTAAGAAATGAGGGAGGACCGGCACTCACAGGACAAAGATTAACATCCTTGCACAACACATCCACTCCTTCGGAGTACGCTCGAGTCAAACTTTCTCATCCTACGTCGGAGCATAGTGTGTTGAGGGACCAGCGTGTCCTAGGAGTTCTTAGTATCACTAGAGGTGCGAATCCAAGGCTGCATCCCAGTCAAGCACGTCTTGAATCGTGATTAGCCATTGGTGACTTCTCATATAAGTTACCTGCGGCGTACTCTGCCAACTTATTCTCAAAAATACGCTCGGAACATGGAGATTTTCTAGTCCAGGATGTTTCAAGAAATAACATCTCCCCACCCTATATCATAGCGACAAGTGATGTGCGCCACATTGATCTCACCACGATACGTGGTGAGGATCCCGTCCTGATACTCTATACGGACGGCGTAAATAACATCATCGAGGGGCGTTTCCTCTTCCGGAAAGACAATCCTTGTAAAGCTGATCCTGCTGCTATACTCGGCGCGTTGCTCAGCGACCCTATTGACAAAGCTTTCCTCAAAGATGTATTTGAACACGAGGTGGAGCCTAGGTGGAACGACGATGGCAATCGAGCGGTTGAGGTACTAGGGAACATGCTCGGAGGGCGTGATGAGGTTCGTATGAAACAAATCATGACTCCGGAACTTCTGAGCACTACGGGGGAGAGCGATCTATATCTCGATGACACGACAATCATATTTTGTCCGCTGACACTGTAGCATATCACCGGTCCTCAATAAAATATACAAAATTCGTGAGGCGACTCCGTACTCGTTCCACCTTTGGAGATCTAATCCCGCACAAAATCTTGTGATCATGACTGACCTTGCCTCGAATAGCCAGTCGACCGCAACTCAGGCTGTATATGTTTGGAAAATCGCTTCTTCTTCAGCCAACTCGTCTTTGAAAACGCTCTCCAATGTTAACTTCTCTCCCATATTGCGACTATAACCATAGCTTCCGAGTCTCAACCGCTGCTCTCTTAGCTGGAAGACTCCGGTGGCTGAACGATATCCAATGCTCTCGGAATCAGACATTGTCAATGTTTCGCTTCGATCGACGAGCTCTTGATAACCCGTGCGCAGCCATTGAGGAACATGAAAATCCTTCGCCAGAACTACCCTCTCAACAGGGTCCATGGTCATGTTTGTGAGTTTGTCAATGCAGTGAAGGCGGATCTTGTGCATCTCCCACATGTTGGCGAGTCCCAGGACTGCGATCCACGCCTCTTTTGAGAGAACAGATTTGGTAGGTGGAAGATGTCTGCGCGATTTAGATATCGTCTGTGTCAGTTTAACGAGGAGTAGAGATTCGTACAAAGGCAGAATGACATCCAGGAGACGTCGAAAGTCTTCTTTCTTGACATTTTCAAGGGTGATCGGGTTGTTGTCGTGCAGTCCTTCAATCTGGGTCGTTCTGCCCTCGTTCTGAGGTATCGCGAACATGTCTTGAAAGATAGGCGAGTTAGACGTGAGTATAAATCTCGGGATTTTGAAGAGGGTGTCCTCGATCTGAATGCAGAGCTGTTGAACATTCATATTCTGATAGCATAATACTTTGAAGACTAGCCTTGAGAGTCACTGGCATTAGGGAGTAGAGTGCATCTCTATGTGGCGGGTGATGTCGACGGATCGAGTACAGGACTGGTCATTGGTGTTTTTAAGGAGGTGGATTGAAGTAGACTGGGGAGTACTGGGGAGTGTAAATTACTGCTACTTACATGTGCTGTACATGAGGCCATCCTTGACACTTCTCGGGCGCTTATCGATGGAAGAGCTCTGAGTCCACACGTGATAATGGCCCTGGTTTATGTAGAGAGTATTCCAGGAGATTAGAAGCGTTGACATCCTGATTCCTGATGAGAGTCTGTGGCGCAACTAAGCCTCTTTTAGAGAGATGTTCTTTCAATACTTACTTGCAAAGAGCGTTTCTCAAGCGAAATACAGAGAAAGCAGCCTCGAGCTCTGTTTTAATTTCGAAATTTCAATTTCAAGTTCACCAGACATGTATTGGAGTCAAAATACCGTCAATGGATATTTCATCTGCTTCAAATGCGCCAGCCCAATTACTCAATCGATAGGTGTAAAGAACGTACTACTGCGAATCAAGCTCGTCCTGTTCGATTTAATGGCATCGACAGGGGCGGGTCCTTGCGGCTGTCCGTCATCATGAGTCTCGACGCCAAAGACTCTACATATTTCTAGGAGCAAGAACTGGTCTAGAGATTGGAGAGAATGAAACCAGAGAGTGGTCACAAGGACAGCACGGGCCAAGTCCAACTTCGCCGTAAATAAAAATAAGAGTTACTCACTTGTTACCGTTGATCAATCAATCTCAGGTTCCTAGTTTAGTACTCTTCAAGATGTCAACGCTGAGAGTCAATTGGTTTCTTGATTTACATCCCAAACAGAGAAGTGGGATTTGCAAACATTGACATCATATATGCGTCCGAGTCACTGCTTTCCGTAGACGTCGGACTATGTATGGAACATCAGCCGGGGCAATTCTTGCATGGCTGATGATAGTGATGCTAAGAGCTAATGTGATCGGCTTGAGAAGGAAACTGCGTTACCGGCGGTAAGTTTCAAGGGAACAGCCTTTGAAATTTGAAGTTCCAGTGCACCCATGATCAGAAATTTGACGTACAAGATTCAAAGAATTGCATAAATGTAGATAAAAGTCCTTGAGCATGACATTGAAAAGACAAGAGCTACCGTATTTGACGTACATAAGAGGAGAGAGGATGATAATGGCACAGCCACATGGTAGCGGTTGACGAATTTTGCCGTCCATCACCTTGTTTTCCACCGTCATCGTCAACGATGGCGACGACGGCCCTCGTCCCGCCCATTCAGCGGCGGACACCGTCTCCCATTCAGACTAACACCCAAAGAGTATCTACACAGAGTGTCGTCTCGTCGTCCGCCGCATCGTTTCATACTGCACCCCTGACAGCGTCGTCGTCGATGCAGACGATCACGAGCCCCACGACCGCTTCCTTCCAACGGACATCGCAGGAGATTAGAATTGTTACAGTGACCGAAGAGACTGTGAAGCTTGATACGAAATCCGTAACGGCCACCCATGACTCATACATTACCCGTGTCACGACGGGAACATTACCACCTTCGCCGCCGGCCAGCGTCGTTGACAACGAGAGCATTATTTATGCTGAACCGGAGGCTATTTCTGTGTCTCAGACGTCGACTGAGCCTAACACGCCTCCACCGCCAGTGCCATCCACCCCGCCTCCACGACTCCACCGTTCGTCAACTGACACCAAAGCGTCATCATTAAAGACAGTCCAGACCATCAGCCCATCTACACCTCCATCTGCCTATCTTCCTTCTCCGCCCTCAACCTCGTTCGCCAAGCCCACCTCCCATCTGTCTTCCGATGGCTCTCTCCAACCCCCGTCATCGCCCTTGGCCCGCGAGCGACCAGCTCGTCGTAATACCACTGGTTCAGCACCCAGACCCTTTCCTGTCACCACGAGCGTCGGAGAACTCGAAGAAGACATCCAACTATATGAAGAGACCATTCGGCGCGAGCGAATGTCTAAGAGGGCCAAGTTGGCTGCTCTCACTCATACGAACGAAGAGGAAATGGTCAAAGTTGGCAACATCATCGGCGAAGGGCATGTTAACTATGTCCTCATGTATAACATGCTTACCGGCATCCGCATCGGTGTATCGCGGTGCCAGGCCAAGATCAAACGTCCACTCACAGTGGCCGACTTCGAGGCCCAACATAAATACTCTTTCGATGTTATCGGAAACGAACTGACCCCATCGGCCAAGTACGACTTCAAGTTTAAGGACTATGCGCCTTGGGTGTTTCGGTCGTTGAGGGAAGACTACTTCCATCTCGATCCCGCAGACTATTTACTGTCATTGACGAGCAAGTATATTCTAAGCGAGCTGGGGTCGCCGGGCAAGTCAGGCTCATTCTTCTACTTCTCGCGTGACTACCGATTCATCATCAAGACTATCCACCATGCCGAACATTCGTACCTCTTGCGCGTCCTGCCCGCCTACTACGAGCACGTTAAGGCGAACCCACATACCCTTCTCTCGCGCTTCTACGGTCTACACCGAGTGAAACTACCCCGCGGCCGGAAGATCCACTTCGTGATCATGAACAACATTTTCCCACCTCACAGAGATATTCATGAGACCTACGATCTCAAGGGCAGCACTGTTGGTCGCGAGTACCCTGAAGAAAAGGCACAGCAAAACCCACGTGCAGTGCTCAAGGACCTCAACTGGATCATCCGTGGGCGCACACTCGAGCTCGGCCCAGAGAAACGGGCCTTGCTCACGGAACAGCTCAGACGCGACGCGGCCTTTTTAAACCAGATCAACGTGATGGATTATAGCTTGTTGGTGGGCATTCACAACATGCAGCGAGGAAACCGAGATAATGTCCGGAGAAATACTCTTAAGGTGTTCTCGGTGCGTATATGCAACTCTTTTTGCTCGTCATTTCTGCTCAAGTATAACGAAGCCTCAGATTCCTCATAGTCCTCACCGAAGAAAGATGGGACACACCCATTCTCTCTCCGGGCACCATTCACAAGGTTCGCCCGAGGCCATTGCTATGCGCCGCGCGCTCTACCGTACATCCGGACCTGTTGATGCTGTTGAGCTCCCCGATGCCGCCGACGAGCCCCCTTCGTCGATCGCCCAAGATCCCTCAACGTCTGAAGGTACTTCTTCACAAGTACAACGTGCTTCCTCTTCCCAACTTCGCCCTGGATCATCGCCATCGTCCCTTCTCTCTGTTGCACACTCATCATCCTATCAACCGCATCCACACCGGCGAGAACGCGACTCTCATCGAGATAAAGGCAAAGAGCGTGAGAAGGATCTGGCAGATCATTTCGTCGACCGTCAGCACTTCATGTTTTATCAAGACGAAGGTGGCCTACGTGCGACAGACGAGGGAAATTACGATATGGACGTGATCTATTACGTTGGGGTCATCGACATTCTTACTCCATACCGTAGCAAGAAAAAGCTCGAACACTTTTGGAAAGGATTAAGTGCCGATCGCGTGAGTTGATTTATATCATTTTTTCCCTTGATCAACTTGCCCATGCCTTCTTATCTACAGCACAAAATTAGTCCAGTACCCCCGTCCGAATATGCGGACCGATTCTTGGCATTTATGAAAGCGATCATGCGCGGCGGAGAGGGTGGCGCAAGGTTCAAGGCCGAATAAGCTCCCCCTCGTGTCTTTTGTCATGGGTTCTTATTAGGTCTGTATGTTTACGTCCGCCGTTTGCACTTCGATTATTCGAATCTTCCCATCGCATATCCTCCCTTCCCCCCAAATCTCTTACCCCAAGCGTTCCGTCGTCGTCCTCATCACTTTTTATTTTCTTCTAATCAATACCATTATCATCGCTCCATATATATTATGCAATATGGACTTCCATATACTACATACCTCACACATTCCTTTGGTTTCTTTGCTTTGTTGCCCAAGATCCCCCACGCTCCTTATTTATTTGATCCTCCTCGGTGTGTCCGACCGTGCATTATCGACGACTACCCTTCGTTTCTCCTCTCCAACATGTCTCTTATTGCTCTTATGTATCTACCAACTCTCATATTTTATCTATCCCAGCACGCACAATATACACAGGAATACGCTCGAAGCTGGGGACAGGTAATCAGGATACCTTGCACTGTGGCTGTTCCCCCAGCGAGGGATCGAACGTGCAGCACATTTTCGCGGATTTTTGCGAGTTTGTTCTCAGGCCTTTACCATGATGAACAAATGAATCGAACTCATGGCATTGCTGTTCAACCGAATATACAGACCGATGATCATGACATACTTATTGTCCACTTTTGCGTACCAATAGTCTAAAAGGATCTATCTAATCATGCACGCCGATCTCTCGGAAGGCCTCATGTCGGTTAAGTACTTTCAACCGCTCCGTCCTTCTTTCCTTCGATCATCATCTCATACTTAGAAACATCCCAGGGCTCTTATGTATGTAGTCCCATCACTTCAACGTCTCCCTTTTTACGCCTGACTCAAGGTAATCAGTCTAGGCCTATTTAGGGACATGACCGTCCCTTCTCGATCTTATTACCGTCTAACAAACTCTGTAGCTCCCGCTATCGCTATACTCATGTACACCTGGCCGAACCGCGTGATGGGCGTCAAATTTAACAACTTTCGCTTTCGGGATCTAAATGAGATTGACCCTTTTTTCGTACTCAGGAAACTTCTCCGGCTTCAAGATCTTCTTCAAATGACAGGTCTATGAAGGTGAAGTGTTGATATTTAACGCAGACTCTACAACTCCTACGTTATGGCAGGTTCTCCGATCCGTCTTGTAGACGACGTTCTCCGTGAAACATTTCGTTTACTTCGAGACACTGATCCTGATGAGCAGTGGCTCTCGCGTTGGGTCACAGTGGGTGGTCTCGTTTCTCAGGTCTCGTCGCAGTGGCGTACAGTCGCATTCTCGGATTCTTCATTATGGACAGATGTTTTTATCGGTCCCAGCTCTTCACCCAGAATGCCACGTTTAGCGCTCGATCGTGCTGTGGAGCACAACCTTCGCGTTTCAATCTGCGTACCCAAACACATGGGAGGTCTTTTGTTCAAGGGGTTCTCGGCACTATTCAACGCATCTATACAGTTGGCCGTGGCTCATAGCAGTCAGTGGGAGAGTCTCTCCGTCGTCTCTCCATTTCTTCCCCTTGTTCGCATTTTGAAAATGCTTTATCACGTCCCACTTCCTAAACTCCACTCTCTGGAACTCATTAGGTCTGACACAGCAGCTACACTATCTTGCGGACCGTTCACGGAGTTGAATCCGGTGATATTCAGACATCTTGTCTTGGATGGAGTTGCCATCCGCCCTGCGGATTGCTCCCAGTTCTCTGCCCTACAGAGTCTCACCATCGCGAATACTGATCTTCGGATGCTAGATGGAATCCACATGGAATTTTTGACTTCTTCTACCTTCCCAACGAAGTTCACGCCCTCGTTGACGCATATCCAGTACTTGGATATAAACACGTTGTTCTCGCCAGACGTCCCATTAATTCTGTCGCTCAATCCTTCCACTCTTGTCTCCCTCAAGCTCCGCGGACTTTCAGCGGACAATCGCCCCACGCATGGCGGCGCACTTGTATCACTGGTGTTGAAACTATTGACTGAAAGCCTCCGTTCTTTGGAATTGACGGACATACACAGCACGGCTGTGGAACTTCTATTCTTTTCCCTACGCGGTAGGAAATTTGGAGGGCTGCAAAAACTAAGAATTGTGTCCACTGACCTTCGACTCGAAAGCTTACTAGTAGGGACCGAAACTTTGCGGAATACCTTCCCTAGTCTCACCGAGTTTTTCACTTCAAGTATGACTATCTAACGTTTCTTTACCGTAACAAATTTAAATTTGATGATTGTGTAGTATTTAAACATTTCAATACCAACTAGATGAGGTGCCAACTTCGTCAAGAGCACCTTGCTTGTTTGATAATGTACAACGGGATTGCGCGGTTAAAATAATGGCCGTTAAGTTCAGCGCACCCATTACACCATTGAATGTTACATGATTTCGGCAATCACCGCTGGTGATGTTCCTTTATGGCCAGACACTCGCCTTGTCAAGAAGCAGGGATGTGGCAGCAAGCGCAACAATCACGATAGATTCACACAAATCATTATGGCCGAAGCGTAAAATGTGATGGCACTCCACTGTTTATGATGCTCTCAGAAGAAACCATTTTTCATGGATTTACAGAGTGTGAATCCTTGGTGGTTTGGACAGAGAAGTGTCCCAAATAGTGCAATCATCAATGAATGTGATTCGCCTTGAGTTCACCTAGGAAACAATCCAACTCGGAAAATAGAACTGAATATAACAAGTGTGTATCTTGACATATATGTACAAATGTCCGAGAAGCAAGGAGATGTGACAGCAGATGCGACCGTCACTGGAGATCCCAAACAGATCCACACAAAGACCATCACAGTCAAAGCTTAAAGGTGATGCGCTCCACTGTTTATCAAAGTTTGACAAACCAATTAGAAGCAAAAATTTTTTTTTTCAAACTTTATATGTGCATCATCCTTCAGTGGTAATTTGGATATCATGGATCAAAGGCTCAAAGAGGTGCCTCAAACAGTGCAATCATCAATGAATATGATTCACTTCGGATTTGCCTGGAAAGTGATCCAACTCGGAAAATGGAACCAATCAGATGTGACAAGCTTAGAAGTCTACTATAAGGTGATGGCTCCATTAAGTGTGACATCTAAATCAGAAGCAAAACATTTTATATTGACATGATGTGTGAATTATCCTTCAGAGGGTAATTCGGACATCATGGATCAACAGCTCAAATCAACAGCTCAATGAGGTGCTTCAAACAATACAATCATCAATGAATGTAATTCATCTTGTATTTGCCTAGAAAGCAATCCGACTCAGAAAATAGAACTAATCAGATGTGACAAGCTTAGAAGTCTACTATAAGGCAACGGTTCCACTAAGTGTGACATCTCAAATTAGAAGCAAAACATTTTCTATTGACTTGATGTGTGAATCATTCTAATTCGGACATCATGGATCAAGGGCTCAATGAGGTGCCTCAAACAGTGCAATCATCAATGAATGTGATTCACCTTGGATTTGCTTGGAAAGCAATCCGACTCGGAAAATGGAACCAATCAGATGTGACAAGCCTAGAAGTTGACTATAAGATGATGGCTCCACTAAGTGTGACGTCCTGAATGAGAAGCAAAACATTTTCTATTGACTTTATGCACGAAACATCCTTGAGTGGTAATTTGGACATCATGGATCAAAGGCTCAATGAGGTACCTCATCAGTGCAATCATCAATGAATGTGATTCACCTTGGATTTGCTTGGAAAGCAATCCGACTCAGAAAATGGAACCAATCAGATGTGACAAGCTTAGAAGTCGACTATAAGGTGATGGCTCCACTAAGTGTTACATCCTGAATGAGAAGCAAAACATTTTCTATTGACTTTATGTGCAAAACATCCTTGAGTGGTAATTTGGACATCATGGATCAAGGGCT
>JAGGAX010000146.1:0-17599 GCA_017657335.1 Termitomyces titanicus | reverse complement strand
CTCTGGGCTTGCGATCCCTTGTAAAATCGAGTTTTGAAACTCTAGGGCATTTTGAAACCCGATGGACGTGATAGTACTAGTACCCGCCACCGTGACGAAGCACAGGTATCCACCGGTCCGGTTGTAGTGGTCACATGAAGATAGCAATGGCAGCATGGATATAGTAATAACACACACTGGAACTGAACCTTGATCTTTCTTATGTCAGAAGGAACGGTAGTACTCACGGGAGCTAACGGAACCCTTGGCCTCGCCTTCATAACAGAAGCGTTGAGACACTTTCCTCATCATCATCTCATCCTTACCGTCCGCAACGACAGTAAGACTGATGTCAATACCGCCAAGCTTTACACCATCCTGTCTCAATATCCTAATGCTAAATACACGATCCACACTCTCGACCTTACCTCTCTCAACTCTGTGCTCTCCTTCACCTCTCTTATTACCTCTCAAATCACTTCTGGTATGTTACGGCCGATCACAGCAATCGTATGCAACGCCTTTGCGTGGTCTCTCACGTCCGGGCTCAAGCTTACGGGCGACGGGTACGAGCTATCGTTTCAAGTGAACTACCTAGCACACTTTGTCCTCGTGCTCCAGCTCTTGGAAAGTGTGGACAAAACCCACGGACGGATTGTTGGACTTTCGTCCGATAGCCACGAGCCTGGTGGGAGCCCCGCAGAGGTATTTCCCCCAACACTACCTGGTGATTTCGAAGTGCTCGCGAAACCTTTGCCGGATAAGCCTGGAGAAGAAGTTGGCCGGAGTTTCCAGCGGTATGGAGTGTCGAAATTGTGTGTTGTCGTGTTCATCTATGAATTGAATCGGCGACTACAGAGGGTAAGTTATGCTGCAAAATGATCGGCTCTGCTCAATGGTTAAGGAGCCCCTAGGACTTGGCCTATGAGAAGATGAGGGCTATAAAGGCTTTGGCAATGGATCCAGGCACTATGACCGACTCTCGCGCGCTAGTCCGTGAGGTTCCTAGAACATGGAGCTATGGAACAAGATATTTTCTGAATCCGTTGCAACCGCTTCTAAAATATGTAATGCCAAAACTACAAAACTCACGTACAGCAAGTGAGAATCTGGTAATGCTTAGCCTCAAGGAGTCATGCGGAGGAGAGGATATGCCGAGCTACTTCAAAGGATCAAAGCCAGCAAAAAGCTCTAGAGAGAGTTACGATGTAGCAAAGGCGGCGAAGTTGTGGGAATTTAGTGTGGAGTTATGGCAACGTATGGGTCCCATATGATGAAAAACAGTCGGGTGAAATTCACGACTTAGAAGTAAGGAAGTATATCAGACCAGTGATGATCTTCTGTGACCACCTATGTAGATTCATAATACTTGTTAGTATCCCGTGAAACATAACCACCACGCGTGTCCAGACGTGATCAATCCAGCGTCATGTGATGGCGTCATAACGTTTTCTTGTGTTATGAATATGATGACGATCAGAAGTCTTGTTATGTAAACAAATTTAAGCGATCAGATGAACGATCCGTGTTATCTCACTGCGATTGTACAGATTGGAAGACCAATCATAAGCTCAGAGTTTGGAGTACACGAAACATACAGTATTGCAGGTTGTAATAGCACAAATGAAAGTCAAGCACAAGAAGAAAACAGACAGCCCCACAGGACAAATGTATACAGAATGAGACAAGGACATCATAACCTAGTTGATCTTCAACAACTCGACTTCGAACCTGAGTGTAGAGTTTGGCGGTATCACTGGGGGAAAACCGCGAGCGCCGTACGCCTGAGAAGGGATTGAACACTGTAGGAGACAGCGATGAAGGTAACAACATACATAGTCAGGTGTGGCAGTCAAGTAAGCCTTTTGCCCAACTGATAGTTGGGGCACCCCTAATCAAATCGATGAACACATGAATCGAGTCAGAGATGTACGCCAACGAACCCTCATCCCAGCCCTTGATGACTTTCCCAACGCCGATCTCCGTCTCGAAAGCTGACCCGCTGTGCAAAGCACGATAAGTTGAATGACCGCGATAGCGCAGATGATCGCGATGGCTTACCGATCCCGGCTTGAGTCGAACTTGGTCCCATTGTCGAGCGTTCCAACGTAGTGGATGGTCACCTTGTCTGTATCGATGATGAATCGGAGTCGGCAATGTCGACTCGCACGGCCAAATAGTACTCACCACCCTTCTTAGGGAAGTTGACACCATCGCCAGCTGAAATGGTCTCGATTGTGACACCCTATAGGACACATCATGAGGTGAAAAAGTTATGGACGACTGGACGGAGACGCGCACCATAATGAAGTTATGATAACAAGCGATTATCAAGGAAGAGGTAAAGAATGAACTTTGACGCCAGACAACTTTATAGGTGCGGAGGATGCGGATTGCGGATCTTGATCCGAGAATCTGGAATTGCCCGGCACTTGTCATGCTTCGATCTTTGACATTCCAGCGTATTCAAATCTATCGATGATATCGATGGCGATTGCAGTACGGCAGCCGCTGCGCTCGAAATGCATTCAGTTCTGATTTCTCCGCGCGATATCATGATCATAGGTCCATTCTACATCCAAAAAGGCTTGCGAAATGTTTGCTGCAGGCTGATCACATTCTGGGTCTCATGACCACATCCACTTGAGACATGAGCAGGAGAACAGGCCTCCTCCTGAGGATGTTCTGTCGGCTAACTAGTGGGTTGTATCCATATCTTGCATGGTTCCTAGGATATGATCAATGCCAGACCTTTAGACAGCAACGAACTCACACATCATGGTGTTACGTGGCCAGGCTGTCGGATTGTCCTGAAAGTGATCGGCATAAGTGACTCTGGAACCCCCGTGCACGTCATAACTATTCCAGAGGCTCCCAGACGGCCGGATGCTTCGCCCCAGGCAAGGTAAGCCACCGACAGACGCCAAAATACTGCGAGAGAAAACATCAAGAGGGATCAAAATGAATGAAAAGGTAGGAGCCTTATATCTGGTCCAGACAGAGAAACTCAAGATAGAATTGCAGGCACATGAATTCTGAATGACCATCTAGAGCATCTAGCGGAGGACTAACCCCAACAAGAGTACCTCTCGAGTCCACAGGGTCTTGGGACAGGGCCTAGCCACCACAGCTTTCCGGGTCTTCCCCGTTACATCGGCCCGTCCCTAAAGTTTTCGCAGTGGACGACAATGGGAACGCATAGAGGCGTGGTGGCGCAGGCGGCGGACTGTCCTATCCGTCGAATATCGGCAAGTCTACGGGCAGAATTCTCGCCCTATGAGTTCTCGCGGCAATTTAGGGGAAGTGTACACTTCGTGAAGATGACTGTTAAGCTTGACGAATCGGCAAAATTCTTAGAGTCGCCGAATGTTGATTACGCGGACAAGACGCCATATAGTTCTACTTCATGTGACCATAGTACCAAGGAAAATATCCGGTTGACAGCAGAGAAGGCACTCGCAGTTATCAACATTCAAAAAAGACAGAAACAGAGGCCAGATACCACCGATATTTCCATACATGATCAAAGGGATATGAGAGTGCTTGCACCGAATTATGAAGAGGGCTACGCACTTCGCCATCGTTTGATTGAGTGGGAATGGGAGATAACAAACAAAACTGAGGGGAATGGACTGGATGATTATGGATGTACAAGCCTCCTTGCAGGCCTTTTATTCAGCCGACCTTTTTCAAGTTTGTGCCCTTCGCCCAACTCCCGAGGTATACTCGGCCGCGTTGCTCCAGCGCGGAGAAGAACGGACTTTTCCCATCACGTGTAGGTGATGTTTTAGTGACATCCCCTCACGTTTGCCTCGTGTCGCTCAATATCCCGTAACCTCGATTAAGTATTTCGACATCTCAATTTTATATGGGTGGGTATCTGCACGTACATTATCACTCAAAATATGAAAATTAGAGGAAAAAAGAAGTTGATCAACTCAAACCCAATTTGCTATAACCACCTCCAATTGCCTTCTCTTCTCTCCCCAAGAAGTCTCGCTGGAACTCAGCGAAGCCTTGGAATGACATCTCTCCACAAAGATCACGAATGATCACAGTCATTTCATCGACAAGCTACCCCGAGCAAGGGTTAGCTGTAGATTTGAAGAGAGCACAAATGAACATACAGTAATGATCGATGAAAGGGCCACCAACGCAGTCGCATGAGCAGGCAATTCTCCATCCTGCAACGCAAGTCAAAGAAATGGAAACATCAGAGGTAAAATCACTTGCTCTCAGGATATCCAGCGAAATTTCCACAAATCCAAGGCTGGACCCATCAATTTTGTCTGCCACGTCGTCCAGGTCCGGTTTGTTAAAGTCTGGTGGGTAGGCAGATCGACTGCTCCCTGATACGGGATTCATGCGTTCGTGGTACACTATTCGATCCCGCAATCTGGGAAGTCCAGGTGGTAAAGGATGCGCGCCCATCAGTGCATAGGATAGAATGGAGAGGTTAGAGAATATGTCGGAGAGCTGTACTAGTTGCGTCAGATTCATCGAAAAACAATCATGGCAGTCCTTACGAGATTGGGGTTGAGGAAAGGTGTCTATATCGGGTAGTTCAGTGGACGATCCAGCACATCTCACTCACCATGCTTACCTGATGAACGAGAATGCTACACCACCTCGTTCCCAATTGTGCAAATGCACCAGTGAAGAGCATGAGAGCGGAAACGATCTTCATCTGTACGTTGTACAGGGCAGCATATTTAGCATGTGGCCATACCCCCCTGTAAGTCAGAAGTTTTGATAAGCAATCGAAGAAGTGATATGTAGTGCGGACGCGTACGAAAGCTGAGGCTCAAATTTTCCTGTTTGAAGCGATGGAACCAACCCTTGTAAACGAGTCTAAACACATGTGAGTACTCTCCTTCAAGGGAGAAGGACAGGAATGAGCGACACTGACAGCAACGACAAGAGCTTTCTGTCCAATTTGACGAACACGCTGTTCCTTTGGTGATAACTTTTGACCAGAATGTTCTCCCACAAAGGCAACCTTCTCATAATGGCCTTCTCGAGCGCGAGCCTCCTCGGCAAGCAATGCTTCGACCTCGACAGCCAGGACGAGGCCAAGCTCATCGGCCGTTGCGGCTAGAGTCCGGCGAACCAGGGTGCGAGAGGATGTAGGCCGAGGGAATAACATGACGATAAACTATGTGGGATCAGTGTAAACTCGTCTACGAAACAAACGAAAGCATACGCCAGCTGCGAAACCAATGATTACAAGAAGCCTGCAGGTGAATTTAGTTTAGGTTTACATTTAAGAAAAACTACTTACGCTCGCTTCCAACCAATTTCCACTCCCACGCCGGCATTAGAAAGTACGGGAAGGTGTTTGTCGATCCAACTATAGCCGACCACTTATGACAAATGTTGGTCATTATACTGCACACGGCCTATCTGAAATGACGAACCAAATACAATGGTAACACCCGTCATGATCCAGAAGACTATCTGTTGAGGTGGTGCGGCGAGTCTTCCAAGCAAGAAAGGAGCAGAAAACGCGGTCTAAAGGAGAAAAACATTAGTTGTTATCTGCGGCTTATCGTGAAAAGACCGACAGTAGCAATAACGATGCCGTAGGGGTTTCCAGGTCCACCTCCAGCTCCGATGTACCAGACGGCCATTCCGACTGAATGGGAAAACGGTTAACACCTACAGTATAAATCGAAGGGTAATCACATACCGAGAAGCCCAGCTATAGTCCCAATGACGCGGATCACAAAACCTGCAATCTATTGCCCATTCAGTATGTCGAGGCAGATTTGCTGCATTGGAAGACGGACCTGATCACCAGCGTAAACAGCCAGACCAGACTACATGATAAATAAGTCGGGTTTGAGTATGATGTTCAGAAGGCCTCGACACGAGAAAGGTCATCGCACCTGCGCCATTATCAAAGCCCACACCCCGCGATTTCCATAGTAGAACCACGCTGTTGTGGAACACACAGAAGGAATCCACAAAGCAAGGGACACGACAGCATGTCTTAGCCCAAAGATACCTTCTGGTGATTTGAAGAACTTCAAGAACTTCCCAATCAACAAGAAAAAGCGTCCGAATGCCGAGGTCGGAGGAAGGGCGTCAGGATTTCTGCCTACGAAAGACAAAGAGTTAAAACAAGAATTGAAATATCACCAGTAGAAAGACCAACGCGTGTATCTGTCATCAGGTATTATATGAACCTTGACATCTTCATCTTCATCGTTACTATCTTCCCTATGATTTTCGTCAAATGACGTAGGATCATGAGTCGTCCCGATAGCCAGTGGCACAACTTGACGATCGACATCTCGCTTGCTCATGATCTTTCTTCCTAACTTCCCAAAACCGGAAGGGGCCCAAATCCGCGGTTTGGGTCGTTTACCGTCGATGTCAATGATGATACTCATAACTTTAGCGAGGCGCTCAGCAAAAGCGTCGAGGGAAAATGAAAACACCAGACAGATGTAAAGCGACCTAGAGACAGATAAGTGCAACTCGAAGGGAAAAATCATCATGTACCGACCTTGCAGCGAACATCTCGGTTGTATCTGTGGGAGCTCCCCGCTTCAGCCTCTGCCCCGTGACAGGGTCAAAAAACTTTTCGAAGGGTTTGATCACTCTAATCCTTTGTACCTCTCGATACTGCTCTAGTTCCCTCTGCAATGTTGCCAGCTGTTGCACCATTGCAGCATGACGTTGATCCCCCTTAACCTTGTTGTATTTAGAAAAAAGCCCAGTCCAGCGCCCACCATTACACCCATGGAACCATTCAGTTAGTCCCATTACCGCAGCATCACAAGCAGCACGAAGCTCGGAAGAGGATTCTGCGAGGATGGGGACAAGGGAGTCGAAATCGTGTCCGTGTTTCATCTCGCGCTGCCATATCTCTTTCTGAAGGATGGTGAAGCGGTCCCAGTATCCCGTCTTGTCTTCCGCAATAGATTCAGCCTCGTCTTCGGCGGCATGGGCGGTGTTGGATCGATCGACGAATTCCAGGAAGGAATAGAGTGCGCTGTACGTTATATGTGAATTTCCGGTTCCGGTGGATGATGATATGAAATTTAAACTCACGAAGCACGGAACACAACCGACTTGAGCTCCTGGCTAATGCGCTTGATATCACCAGGGCCGAGGCGGCCAACTGAGAATTCCAGATCGATGAGGCCAATCTGCCCAAGAAGACCTTGGGTACCAGCAAGAAGTTTTTGACGGGCTGCTTGGCTCAGATTCGTGAGTTCTGTCCAAGTGACATGATCAGAAGGTGTAGATTTGAGTGCTTTCGTTTGACAGCGTAGAATTTGCGCCAGAGGCTACTCGCGGTCAGACATAGAAATTCAAAATAGAAACTTCAAACATACCCCAAGAAAGCCATTCTGTAGTGACGTTCTGGGGGATGAAATTTCAGGTACGAACTAAGGATAAACATGCGACTTACATCCAGACGTGGTTCAGGGAAACGGGAAAGATCAAGATGAGTGAGGTAGTAGCGATAGCGACATAGTAGCTAGTTGGAATTATGAAAATTTTGGCAAGTGTGTAATTGGAGAATGGAAACACTTCAACACGAAGTTAGTTGAAATTGGACCACAAGGGCTGATGAAACATACAGGGACCATAACTGCACATCTGCGCCAAAGTATGAGCATAGATAATTGAAAAATGACGAATCTTTACTTACAACATCTAGAACAATGCTCCCAAAGATGCTAACAAGAGCAAATTTAGGAATATATGCCCTAAGGACACCAAGTGCAAACGTTCCAATGAAGAAGAAAACGCCATAAACGGCCGAGCTCCTGATAAGATGATGATATGACTTTGGATGATAAACGAAAGTGAGTTCGCCGAACCTCGGGTCTAGAAAAAATCCTTTGAAGATGAATTTCTGAAATTGCAAAGCCTGAGGGATGCCGTCGACGAGACTTTGCATTCCTTAGTCGTTGAAAAATGAACCAGAGCGAAATCACGTACGAAGCTTGTGCCCTCTGCTGCTGTTGCGCGAGAAGTGCTTGACTTCTGACTGATAATCCCGCCGCCATCGCCGCAGCGCCCCATGCCCATCCAATACACATACCTGCATGAATCAATAATCAATAATACGGCGATTATGCAAAAACTCTACGGACCCAAAAGTATTGTAATTATTGCAAGGAGGAACAGAGACAAGGCAACTGACGGAGGTATCATTACCGCGACGATACTATTCCGCAGTGGTCTTTTCACTTCAATAGGATTTGGGTGCCAAAGAATTACTTACGCTGCAAAGAAGCCGGCTTGACCCATGTTGTCCAAAGTATCCCGAGAGACCATCAAGATCAGTGTAGCTGCAAGGGCGACACAACATCGAATCCATGTCTTGATAGTGCGTGGTGTTTTCAGAGCGGGCAGTATCCATGAGAAGGGACCAGGTGTTTTGTGTGCCTGTGGGACCTTGTTGGCAGCCGTAGTGACAGACGGTGGTTCCTTCATCCTTCTAGCTGTGAACTTGTCGTAAAGGTGTTAAACCGAGAAGAAACCGCTGAGCGTTTTACTCAAGATTTTCCGATTTACATCAAGTATAAGAGTGGAGACGAAACGGTCGGCTCACGTATGTAACAAATTGTTTGTCAAACGGGCCGAGCTGAGACTGCGCTATGATCCGGGTATTCATTCAAGGTTGATTTGAAGAACGATCCATGGGTGCAGCACAGGTGATGCAATGGAGGTTCAAAAGACCCAAAGGGCTTGTCAACGACAAGGAGCGGTCAAGTTGAGGAGCATGGAAATTGTTCTACCGTTCTCAACTACATGTAATGCGATTACAAATGGTCAAAGACTGATTGACCCCCAATTCCTACATGCTGACTTTTCCGCACGGGATATAATTGTCCGCGTCAGGTTCAGTTCACGTTGTCCCCGAATACGCCATTGATTAGCTCGCCCCTCCATCCGCTTCCCTTTCCAGGCATAATGTCGCTAATTCCTACTTTTCTTTGGACGACGACGCCTGGTACGATCGAGAAACTTCGAAGACGACCGCTTTCAATCAACCAAGAGATAGCTTTGTCGATAGAACGAGAATAGGCAAACAATGGATATCGAAGGTGAAGAAGGAGGCGACGCGCTCCAGCTCGCGATAGGGCATAAGCATGAGTGCACAAGGGGCGATTTGACGGATGGATGTGAGTTTCAAACTTAGTCGCGTTGAATATCGTAGAGTTTAAGAGGCTATCCAGAGGCCTGTTGGCACCTTCATCCGACCAACAATGGCCTTATAAGATTTGTATGTATTATGAAAGTGATCGAGAGGCTTTATATCAGACACCGCACCTAAGTAGACGATATCCCAGTTAGTAGGGAGAAATTGCCATACGTCTTGTAGTCGTTGGTAGATATCTTGTTCCATGTCCAGGTCATCCTCAAGTACGATTACGGTGTCGTCGGAACGAAGTGAAAAGTCGTTGGCAATCGTAGATATGACAAACAAGTGGGAGTACCAGCAAGCGATCCGTGCTCCAGTAAGAAGTTTATGCTCCGAGATATTCTGGTCGTACGGAAAAATTGTATCGTTTTCAGTTGCACAGACCATGGGTTGATATTGAGAGGGTTTGCCCGAATGTGCAGATAAGGGGGCGATAAATGCAGGATCCCAGGCATCAATTCGCTCGTTCAAAGGAACTCGTTCATCAGGCCAAGTAAAGACAGAATTGGATGGTCGTTTTTGTCGTATGAACCTGACAGTCTCCGTAATCCTCTCGACAATCGCGTTCTGTGAATCAATGGCCTCCATGTACGTCCATCGAAGACCCAAGGTTTTCCGTAGATGTTCCATGTCGCGACGTCGATCGATCCTAGCCGGGAGAGACAGCACGTAGATCCTTGAGGCGATTCCTAGAGTATCGTTGTGGTAACTTGGAGTCCCCGAATCCACATTGGCGAATGTCGCAGGCGTTGTCTGAAGACGAGCAAAACTGTCGGAAGCGAATAGGTGCAACATGAAAAAAATCATGACGCTCGAGCAAAACACGAACGCTATGTTGCGCAATTGCAAAGAAAACATGGTTTGTATGGTAGTAGGAGAAAATGTCACGCATGATTGATGTGGCAGTTGAGTCAGTCCTTGGTTCTCAGTCCGTGCCACTTCCGACCTCTTCCAACCAACTTATAGCTCGAGTCTCATTCTGGCCCGCCAATACTTGGTACCACATCCTGTACCTGCGCCTATAGAAACTCGAGCTCGAATCCAAGTATCAACATTTTAGGACGTTGAAAAAAGAGTCTGCTTTCGGCAATGACGTTGTCTTGAAGTGTTTTTTCCACACCATAACCTGAGGGCCGCTACTATCATCACTTTTTCCATCTGGAATACGTCCTCAGGCCTCAATGATTGACTGCGGTACCTAATGATTACGGGTTCACGCCGTGACTTGGAGTACCTATAGGTAGATTCTTGCTTCTTCGTGCGTGTTGACTGATTATAGTCATTCATCAACTTACGTAATCCTCAGTTGTTACCTCCACGTTGTGGTCGGCGCTGAGGCAGTAAGTTGTTTTTCTATAATATTTTCGTTACACTGACGCGTATATTGTTTTGCCACCACTAGGTACGCGAGTCGTAGTTGTTAGCTCCACATTGTGGTCGGCGCTGAGGCATATATTGTTTTGCCACCACTAGACTCATAGTGTCCGGCTGGGAGTAGGATTCTAGTCTGAAGAGCCATGCTGTTTTTCCTTTAGTCTCTAGGTTTTCGAGTGGCTTCAGGGTCACCTGGACCTTGTCTGATCATAGAATCTCCTGAGACACATGTACTGGTTGCAAATCCCCTATCCGAGAACAAACGGGCAATTGGCGGCTTTTCAGTGTATTCAGCTTGATTCATACCATCCTAGCTCGATCTTCTCTCTTGACTCGCGTGGTATACTCCTGGATACTCTGTGTGAGACGAGATCTCTGTTTGTGAACACTCACCCATGGCCAAGACGCACCGGAAAGAAATTGTGGGCAGAACGAAGGCCTGTTGCTTCGCTGTGGGACAAACTTCCCTCATCTTTTCATACTTAAGTTTGCTATCACATTCCTTATCATCCCTATTACACACATGTACTTTTCCCGGCTTCTTCAGGTTCCCGATGTGCCCCAGCATTGGTGAGAATCCTTCGTACTTGCTGGATTTTCGACATGTGATGCATGTCCACGACATTCGTGGACATGTGTTCTTATGACCACGACTTTTTCTTATAAAAGATAGTATTCACAACTGCGCAAGACTCTCTGAGTGTCCCATCATGGCGGAACCACACCAAGTCCTTCGACAAGAATCGCTTCCAAGTCAGAAATTCCAGGCTGACGTGAAGGATGTTGATGAGGCAGTCATTGAACATCCTGATGGTCCGTTACGAGTCATCTGATAATAGCTGGAAATCTCATACATTTCGTTCTAGACTTGGCGATATCTGTCAGTTGACTAGATATGCAAAGACTTGTGCCTGTAGGAATTGACCACCGAGTCAGGCTGTCACTGGTACCGAATTTGAGGATCCAAATCTCGACAAAGAACACCTAGCCTTGGAGGATGACAGCCCTTACCCAGAGGTTCGATCTGCTGTTGCCAATACCGATGATCCAGACATGCCTGTTGCAACGCTTCGTGCATGGATCATAGGAATAATCTGGGCGATGGTCATTCCGGGAGTCAATCAATTTTTCTTTTTCAGGTTTCCTTCGGTTACGGTCACAGGCATTGTTGCGCAACTGCTTTCTTTTCCCTTCGGTCGAGCAGCAGCGTTATTGGTCCCTGATTGGACAATATTTGGTGTTCGCTTGAATCCCGGTCCATTTACCGTGAAAGAACACGTTTTGATCACGGTGAGCCTCCCACCTTTTGTACTATAATTATAACATTGCTACTAGTACTCATAATTCAAAAATAGATAATGGTAAGGATGGTTCTTCTCGTCATGCATTGGGAATCTCACCTCGGATCAGGCTACTGTGGGATATCAGTCTGCATACGCCACCGACATTGTCGCAGTACAACGAGTCTATTATAACCAGATCTATAACTTTAGTTGTAAGTTTTCAACCCACCGTGAACCTTTCACCAACTATTTGATGTGCTGTAGACCAATGGTTTATCGTGATGTCTACTCAACTCATCGGTTTTTCAATTGGTGGCGTTGCTCGGCGTTTCCTTGTGGCACCTCCTTCCATGATATGGCCTACCAATCTTGTTAACTGCGCGCTATTTAATACACTTCATTCGACACAGTACGCGGGTATCGGAACCCGAGGAGGGCTGAGCCGTGAAAGGTTCTTCGTGTATGCCTTCATTGGATCGTTTACCTGGTGTAAGTCTACCGCGTGGTTTTCAAACTCAGTCTGACTTTACATAATAACACGATGATACAGATTTCTTCCCTGGGTACATATGTGAGCGTTATCATTTGTAGGCATGGAGCTCGTGAAGTATCTAATCACAAGTGCTTAAACAGTCCAGGCACTCTCATATTTCTCTTGGGTAACTTGGATTCGCCCTGATGACCCTAGTAAGTTCAGTGATCAGCCTCCGTTTGTCTGAGTTTAACAACGACTGTGTGAAGCCATCGCTGCACTCTTTGGGTGAGTGTGCTGACCGCTTGATATATTTTGACTCCAATTGAGATATACCATCGGTATAGATACGTCCATGGACTGGTTTGTTGCTCACTTGTATGGACTCTACTTCAGTTTAAACAATTACAGGGAATGTCAGTGATTACGTTTGACTGGAGTCAGATTGCGTGCGTATACTTGCAGCCATCCGCTTGTGAGCCGCTCAATTCGATGATATCCAGCTATATTGGATCTCCTTTAGCTACTCCTTGTCCGCTCTACTTAATTCTGCGCGCGAGTACAATGATTTATCTTGATCCTTAGGGTGGGCCGAAGCGAACATCTTTGCTGGATTTGTTTTCTTTTTCTGTGCGTGATCCAACCACTGACCGACCTTTTTCTGAAGCGGCTGTCAGGGTTCCTCACACCTGTACTCCATGTAAGAACTCTCTTGCTGGGTCTGACGTGGCCTTATACTTAACAAGTTCACCAATACGTGGTTTGGACTGTATATGCCGTATGTCGACATCATTACAATCATAAACGACTCATCTCGTTCATCGCTCTATTTTACCAGAATATCTTCGAGGACATCTTATGACAATCAACTACAAGAATACAATGTGACACGAATTCTTACACCAGAATCGACCATCGATCTTGATGCCTACCATGCGTACAGCCCTCTTTTTCTATCGTTTGTTGATTTTTTTCTTGTCTTGTAATTTTACTTAGTACTTCTTATGAACATAGTACTACATTCGCGATGTCTTATGGGTATATTCTATCTTCTATCTCTCGTCCTTAATGAGACTCACTGCCTTATATCAGACTATCCTTTGCATCTATCACTGGTGTGTGACATATACTGGCCCGAAGCTGATATCTGCTGCTCATTGGGATGTAGCTACTCTGGTTCATGCCTTCCTTTACTTCCGCAAACAAATTTGGGTCCAATCACGCCGTGCTTTAAGCGAGCAGCCGGATATTCATGCTCGCCTCATGTCACGCTATCCTCAAGGTAAGAAATATTGAGTTCACGAGCATTAATTCATGACCGCCTGGTTGTAGTTCCCGAATGGTGGTACCTCATTATATTCTCAAGCATGTTCGCTCTGGGCATAATCAGTATAGAAGTATGGCCAAGGTGCGCGACACTCCTATTTATATACAGTCCAGTCAACTCAATCACTTCAGCGAGATGCCTGTATGGGCTTTCGTTCTGTCACTTGTTATCGGTGCGCGCTTATTAAAGGCGAAATCTCTGCATATCTCTTATGATACGTGGAATAGCGTTTACGTATATCATCCCAATTGGAATGATCCAAGCTATTACGAACCAGCAAATTGGCCTCAAGTCAGTCATTTTGGGAATAATGGAGCTTGTACTGAACGCGTCACAGTGTCATTACAGAGCTGGTCATAGGGTGAGCAACGAAGCCATTAGGAGATAAGAGAAGTTCACATTCCGAGTAGTTATGCTCTCCCCGGGCGTCCAATTGCAATGATGCTTTTTAAGACGTGGGGTTACATTGTACATCCCCCTGACCTTAAAATTTTGGCGCATTGGCTGAACGATTTTCATCAGACTATGGCCCAAGCGCTTTCCTTCACCTCGGATTTCAAACTCGGACATTATATGAAAAGTATGCACGATAAATTGTTTGTGGAAATTTTTCATTGATTATGGCCTTGGACAGTCCCACCCAAGCAGATGTTCACCTCACAGGTATCTGTCTCAATTTTTGTATCCTATAGAGCACCTCTGAGTCGTATGATATAGGTTCTTGCTACCGTTATTGCAGGGACCACGCAGCTGGGTGTTCAAGCTTGGATGTTCACAAACATCGAGTGAGCGATCCTGTCTACTTTGTACTTAGTTACGCGGTGCTAAATTCTCTTCAGTGGGATGTGTACCACGACTCAGAAAGATGGGTAATGTTGACGTTGATGTACTCTCCGCTCCTCATATGAATGTCTTGTCTCAGTTTCATTTGCCCAAGCACTGAAGTGTTTGGTACAGCGAGCATCATTGTGTGTATATTCTACCAGTACGTCCTCGCTCTTGTGCTCACAGTGTTTCTACATTTTAGTGGGGTACGGACCATATAGTGATGGCTTGGAATTCAATAACAATCAATTTAGGTGTCATTGGACCTGCTTTGCAGTTCTCGAAGGGACAAACATATTAGTGCGCTCCGAAATGTTTCATTTTCTTCGCTTTTACTGACTTGTCTTGTAACCAGCGGTTGGTCCACTCCATTATAATGCTCTGCCTCACTCTTCCTACCGTTTGTAGCACTCGTCTACTTCTTCCTCGTCGGCGCAATTGCACCCGCTGTTCCCTGGTTGTTAAGCAAGAAATACCCGGATAGCTTCCTACGATACATCAAGTACGTCTTCTCCTTCACATTTATTCGACGCTTGACTTAGCCTCCGTAGCTTGTAAGTATAGCGTGCTACTGCAGGGAGCTACTACTGACCTTCCAATTATAACAGCCCAGTCATCTTCAACGGCACTGGGCTGATTCCTCCCGCGACCGCCATCAACTATGTTCCCTGGGCGTCAGTAGAGTTTGTTCACCAAGCTGAAGCAATGCTAATGATCAGTATGGCCAGTCTTGCTGGTTTTATCTTCCAATACTTCATCCGAAGGCAGTCTCTTCCGAGTAGCTCCAATCGTAGTTCTGGGTATGCTCATTCTCTGTTCACAGGCGTCACTTTTCTTGGTGGACGAAATATAACTGTAAAACAAAAATGTTAACTCGACGTTGCACCTCGTTTTAAAGCGAGCATCTAGATGTACTATCTGCCGCATTGGATTCTGGTGTCGCTGTCTCTATTCTTGTCATTTTCTTTGCGTATGTGAACTGCCTCTCATTTCTATGGACGCCTCACAAATGCCTTGATGTTAACAGGCTCCAATTCCCTAAGAACGGCGCGGTAGGTTTACATTTCCGCCTTTCTCAACCGTGACCTGAAGCGTTGATAGATTGGTGAGACGACCCTCAGCACGTGGTGGGGGTGAGTGCTTCGCGTTACATCTTATTTCGTCTAATAGAGCCTTTGATGTTGTTGTAAGGAACACGGTAAGTAAATCTGCTGCTCATCAAAATGCTGGCTTAACAGCGTACACAGGTACCATTCACTGGTGCTGACAACCTTGGTACCCCTGTCAAAGTGCTCGCCCCAGATGAAAAGTTCGGGTAAGGACTTGGGTTTGTATCTTTGATTGAAATTCGCTCATCCTCCAATTCGCTAGGCCGACTAAGTGGTAAATGACCCCGATACATGTAGCTTGTACATTGACCACTGTAATTGTTGAGAATCATGATGTCATGAGCTTGTAACGTCCCGCCAAGGAGACTAGAAAGTAATGATTCGCTCTACGTTAAGTCGCCTTCGCAATCTGCACTGACATGTTAAAAACGGCCAGCGGGTAAACGCACCAATCTGTAGTAAACATCGTCTTTAGAATCAAGAGACACTTTCAGCCATCCTCCCAAGGAGTCTTTCCCGGAGTTGAGTCAACTTCTCTAATTCATGCCGAGCTTGTCGCAACTCGTGTCGAGCCAAGTCCAAGTTCTACATGCCACACGACAAATGGTCAAAGGTGGTTACAAACAGAATATCGGGGCATATAGCAACTGACAGGAGGTAGACCCTTGAAAGCCTTGATCTTAGTGCGCTTGACTCTGAGTTCCTGTTCTTTGGCCCTGTTCTTCTTCTCCTGCTCTTTAAAGCGCGTCACGGTAATGCGAGGAGCTTCAGGCATGATTTTCTAGGTTGGATGCGCGTCGTCAGCGATTTGCATGCCCGGAAACGCGTGTATAGAAGATACAAACCAACAGAGTTTTGAGTTCTTCGTGGTATTCTTTTGCCTTACGTACTAGATCTTCTTTCCGTCTTTCAAGCACAACAGTACTCTCCTTATCCTTGTCCTGAGCTTCCAAGACAGTATCCCACCTACACACTTCAGAGTTAGTGGGATATGTTCGTGAAGAGGGACACAAGGACCCACTTATCGACAAGACATTGTTCATATTTTGCGGATACCAGGTGACTTTGAAGCTCGAATTCGATGCATTTCAAACGGTTCAAAAGTTGTTGTACGGATAAGGAGTCTTCAGAGAGCTGCGTAATAGCTGAAGAGCAACTACTTTGTTGTCAGTGTTCAGAATCATGGGCCCGTGTGATGAAAGAAACGAAGGGACATGAGCTACAAACCTAGAAAAGTCGGATGAACCATCGATACAGAGGACCTCGGCAACATTTTGGAAAAGGTTGAGGCGCTTCTCGACGCCTAAGGAAACCTGTGGTAGATCTAGAGATGTCATATGCATGGTCGAGAGACAAACAGTCAGGCACACAGAATTGCATCTGATCTGTGATCATGATACGATCATCGACTGATCCGACGGAACTAGTCGAGAGTACTCAAGTACTCAATCTTAGGCGCCCGTTGTAAACTTGCGACGTTGACGACTTCTCGAGAATCATGACACTAACAAGAGTTTCTCTGTGTAAACGGTCGACTCTTTTTTTACATAGAGAAATTTTTGTCAACGATACCAGGTCAGCAAGCGGTTGGTTTTGACAACGTTCCGGAAGGGCTAGATAAAGGATTCGTTTCAATCAAACTACTACACACCTCATCCAAGCTTCAAGTAAAAGATGTCATCCGCTCCGACAGAACCGGTGGTTACATCTTAAAAGATGTGACAATGGACGAGCTAAACGATGACCACAAATGCATATGTTTTCTTCGTGTTGGGTGGAGCGAAGTACTGGATTTTCGATACACCATCGACATTGTTCTTGTTAATGACGACTGTATGAGCTATCCCATACCGGCCGCAGCGACTCGAGGCGGGACACGTATCAATCCGGTAAATGAACACCTCCGCTCGGATCATGAAATACTAATGTAAAGTCCGAGGTCTTGTAGGCTGAGCGAGATGACGTAGGTCAAATGGAATCTTGAATACAGTCGAACCCCTCCTAACCCATACCCCTCGGTCGATACCCGGAGCTATGGGTTATGGGAGGTCATGGCCTGTG
>JAGGAX010000145.1:0-17763 GCA_017657335.1 Termitomyces titanicus | reverse complement strand
GGCCGTTTCAGGGCACTGGCAAACAGGGAAATCAGAAGTGACTAGCACTGCTGGTGCTGGAAAATGTTTCCATTAGATATAGTGTAAAAGAAACCTGTTATGCCATTTCTTTTGCACATTTTTCTGTTGTAAAAAGACTTTGAACAAAGGAAGATGCCTTTTTCTATTGTAAAAAGCTAACAAAGAAGTGACATAACAGGTTTCTTTTACACTTTTTCCAATGGAAAAAGCTTCCAGTGCCAGCAGTGTAGTGAGGACTTACTTACCTTTATATAGTCTGTTAACTCATTGAACAATCACAGAATAAACGATCATATAGAAACAGATGCGGACACGAACGTCACATGGAGTCTCGTGCATTAGGCTCCCATCAACTCATGGGCAACTCCTGGATGCTCAAGCGCTCACTCGCTAAGTAGGTATCTTCGACCAAAGCTATGCCTGGTGTTATAGTCCTTGCCCAGTTCCCCAGGTTTTCCTGGTTTTGGCTCACCCAAGATCAGTTTGAGGTCATCTCGTTCAGACCGAAGCTAGTCTCCCAACTTCAGTCACTACCCCGCTGGGGATCGCAGTACTTCAGCGGAGTTCTGTCACTCATTCTCTAATCATTTGATAGACAGTTTTGATTCGGTTTCTTGGCCCACGCAATCAAGTATGTATTGATACCCATTACTAGGTTCACTCACGGTCTACTAGGGCAGATGTCGAATATGGTTGTCCTTGTTCTACTTTGGTGAAACCGAAGACCGGGAATCCCGACAAGTACCACCCGAATCTCCGCGTGGCAGAAAACAATAGCACTTCTCCATTAAATAAAAGGGTTCTTTTTTGATCAGTTTCATTACCTCGAACGTAGTACAGCGAAGTCCCTCGGCAGCTTCAGATAGCATTCATTACTAACCAACCAGTACCAACAACCCTTGTATCCATAGCATTATATAAAGCCACAGTGCATGTATCATACAAACTGCACTTCTCTTCGTTGATCTACTTTCATCTATGTAGAATTGACCTCCATAATGTCATTATGCGAATTTTTGTAATCCATGCACCTGTCTACGAGTCGAAAACTGTCGATCTTTTATCAATTTATCATCTACAGACGATGTTTATTAAAGATGTCAATGAAAGATGGAATCGTAAACCAATCAATGTTACAACATGGACTTATACTAGTACGGATAAATTAGATAATAAACTCAAGACGTTTGTTTACTACGCTGACAGAGTTGCGTTGGGATCTCTGTATATCTGATGCCAATTTCAGTAAGATGCCAAGCGGTGAAAAGGAGTGGCTTACCTTAAGGTCCCAGATATCTCCAATCTTATCGCCCTCTTGCACGACCTCCCCGTCGACCTGAACGTCGTCGACTGCTGATTCCAGTTTGAGGCCCTGCTCATTCGCCAGATGTAATAGGCAAATGAAGCAGAAACTTGTGCTGATCTCCTCCATCTTCTCTCGTGGGTACGACATCTGTAACCCCGTTATGACTTGACTGAACTGTCGTGACTGGTTGGGGTCGGTGGGAGGTGGTAGTGATTCATCAACATCCTAAAGCGAAGTTCAAAGCTTATGTTGACCGAATGAAGAAGGGTCATACCATACTCTCGCCGTCGTTCATTTGTGACGGCGCCACCACAATATCCAAGCCACGCCATATATTGTCCTTAAGTTTCCGGACATCGACTCTTTTGGCCCGTTTAGAGTAATTCACGAATTCAGGCCTGACACGTCTCGTCTGTCCCTGAGTCGCAGCAAGCAAATCCTGCTCGCCAGCATCGGCTTCAGGCGCGCCGACGCCATCCCCATCAAAACCATCATCAAAGCCAGGGCCATCGTCGTAATCATCGTGAAAGAATTGCGTGTTAAAGGGTATGGCACCCTGATTCATGGCTATACTTCCTGAGTTATCGAAAGCTTGATAATATGGCAATGACTCACTGTCATCGGTACCATCTTCTCCACCGCGACCTGCAGCTTGTTCTGCAGCAGCCTGTGCCCAGAAATCCTCGTCCACCTCACCATCATCATTGGAATTCATTCTCACACGCTGCCCGCGCATTTTCAGCTGAGGAATAAGATCAGACTGGATATACACCAAAGAAATGACATGAAACATACGACGAATTTGGGCTTCAAGAAGAGGGTGACCAACTGTTTACTTGAGAAGTGCATGTCGTCAGGCAGTCGATGGTCATCCCGCCTTTCCTTCTCTTTCATTCTTCTCCGACTCTTCTTTGCAGCTGCACCGGTACCAGGAAGATTGATGCCAGTGCCCTTGGTAACTGGCGCAAAGAGTTCCTTCTGAATTTCTTTCAAGTCCTTGTCTATTGGAGCCAAGAAATCAATCTTGAAGGCCTCCTTCTTTTCCCGGCGTGCCTTGGGCTTGACAGCTACGTCAGCACCCGCGTCCGCTGTGCAAGGAGAGAAAGCAGGTAAGGGAAAGTCAAAGTGATTCAATAGGTGCTTACGTCGTCGTATCACTTTTCTCAATTTCCAGTGCTCGGGGCCGGCCCAATTTTTCAGGAAGTTTTGGTCGAAGTAATCCATCATTCCTCCATCGTCATCAGCGTCGGTCATAGCCATGACAAGCTCACGTTCATTGGGAGCACGACGTGGATCAAAGGGTACGAAGGGCCCATTGTGTCTTGCACCGTCCTCTGCTGGGCCGATGGAACCGTTGGAATTGGCGTCACCGCCATCATCATCTCCGGCCATCATATCACCACCATAATCTCCCTGGACAGCATCATCACCGACAAAAAAATCTTCTTCGGGCGCAGCACCGGCGTCAGCATCCGCGTAATTGCCGCTGCCACTTCCGTCATAGTTACCATTATCATCATCATCATCGTCGTGGCGCGTGTCGTCTGGTATGTCTGGTATAAACGTCGATTCATCGAGACTAAAAGGATCTTTGGAAAAGGCGAAACCATCAAGAGAATGAGATATCGCTTTATCTTCTAAGACAACCAGTTCGGGCAAAAATTGCTCTATGAAATCTTCAACAAACCACCTCTGAAGGGAGAAGTTCATGCACTGACTGCGTAGATATGACAGATCAATTTCGTCCTCGGGTTCTTCATTAACTTCTTCATCTTCAACCTTACCCATGGAGTCACCAGCGTCAAAGACTACTCTCATCCCGCCGTCGCTCCCCAGCCCCAAACTTAGATGGTTCATCAAGAGACCATGAGCACCGCCTTCATCAAAATCTGCACATGTCTTTCTGAAGAGGGGATCGACTGTGAACTCGAGTTCCAGTTTTTTGCTTTGAAGTTGTGACGCGTCCTTGGCGAGTGTCGCGCCAGGGCCGCGAGATTTCTTCTTCGTCGGGTCTCTTTCTCCCTCACCCTCTTCATCGTCGATATTGTTATCAGAAGCAAGGTTGCTCAGAAGCTTCCCAGTTTCTGTACCAACACTGTCCACTCGACTTGTCCAGATTTTGACGCAGCCGTCAAGTGTACATGACGCGCGTTGGAAATTGATGGAGTTATCGTCGTTATTCCGCAGGAGAGACATGTCATGGAAATAGTCGATAAGAGCGAAATTCCATGAGTTATTCGCAGTGATTTTCTGCAAATATTGTATCAGATCTAAGTCAATCAAGAAGAGATGTTTCGTACATTGTCCGTTGCCATCTTCATCCACTCCTCAAAATTGGAGCTCATCACGTCTTTAGAAACATTGATGATTGGAGGAGCTGCGACAGAACTGAGCTGCTGTTTGTGTTTAGCTGTCCTGGAGGTCTCAGGACCGTCCTGATCGACATTAGTCTCGGACGAAGGCCCCACTATTGTGTTTTCTATGACAGTGATTTTCGCGCTCTTTCTTCGCCTACGTTTCTCCGCGGCATCGTCGTTGATATTGACAGACTTGAGGATTGGACGACTCGAGTCTGAGGTTAAGTTGGAATCGTGCTCGGGAATATAAGCCTCGCTCAGACGCTTTTTGAGACCGTGCTTGTGGGGTTTCGGAGTATCCTGTTCGTTGTCAGAGTCAGAGTCGCCGGCATATAGATGCGCATCTTCAGGAGATCCAGCCCGACGCGCAGGAGGCATGGTCTTCAACAAAGACTGATTTGAGGCACGTGATTTTGCAACCACGACGCGTAAAGAGAACGTGACTCGTGCGTTTCATGGCATTTGTGGTGACCGCGTCCATGTCCGGCAAACCCAATGCAACCAGTCTAACGACGGCCTTCTCTTGAAGCTTGAAAAGTCAAGACCTCTCAAGCATTGACTTGACAACTTTCCAAAAATAAAGTTCTTTTTTCTACAAATCAACTGCGACAAAACTTCGAGTTGGTAGCATGAAATCATGCCATCCTGGCCAGCAAAGCTTGGTAGATATCATCTCCGCCGCTGGCTCAAGACATATGAAATTGAGCGCTCACCATTTAGCTTATGCGAAGTGACTCGGACGGACAGTGATATATCATCAGCTCAACCTTTCTATCAACAAAGTGTTCTCCACTTGTCTTTTGGATTGGCATGTTCCGAGTCGCGATGTATACGAAATTTTCTGTGGAATACATCAAAAACGAGATGAAATCTTGGAGTTTCCAAGATTATGGCGCGAGTTCACAATTTGCCACACTGCCTCCCTATGAGGTGGCCTTGAAGCCAGAAATGTCGGACACTAATCGGGAATGGTTAGTTTTTTCCCTGACTAAAAGGGCGACTGGTATCTGGACCCGGTCCTGTAGATTGGTCTCACGTTTTGTTCGCAGGCAATCGCCGCTATCTTGCTATCAAAAGAACCGTGCGAGATAGAGAAAGATGTTACATGATCGTATCTCGATCCGTTGCCGCATGAGTTTTGAAAACATTGACAAGGAATGGATGGGGACCCTACCACTACTTTTTCCACCTGGTATCTCTGAACTTTCCTTCGACCATGGGATTTCAAAGCCTAGAGCCCTCTGATTATCCATGACTGCGCATCACTGGAAGACGCTTTGATCGATCCAAAAATTCTTTTATCTGCAGACTGTTGGTAAGTGATAACAAAATTTCATATCAGCGCCACCGCTGCATTCTTTCTCAAATCCGAGTCCGCAGTTCTATCAACTCTTTCATAGTCAAATACGTGTTACATCACATTGGAAATACCTTGTATGTAATTAATAATTCGTTTTTTCGATCGGTATGGCCGGCAGGAATTTTTATTTGTCACGGCGAACATTTCGGCCAGCCTCAGGTCCAATGGACCAACAAACAGAGGTCTGTCTATCAAACGATTACGGTTCATGGTAAGTCGGAGCCAAGCAATGCCCGTGTTCATGAAGTTTTAAAGTCTCATACGCAGCCTGGCTGAGATGGGATTGGATACTGTCTTGAGGTTGCGATTACCTCGGCCAGGTCACCGGTGCGGCGCAGTCTGTACATTATATCGCATGATACCACAAGTCTTCCATTTGCTGAAAGTAGCTGTGAACCGGTTCACATTCCTTGATTCCCCTCGATGTAGTCACAGCATGCACAGCTAAAGGACGCACAAGAACGTTGTGGTTTCTGAGCACCTGAGTTTGTCGGTGCTCCGACATCAAATATTCAAAGTCCGCGAGCTTATTGACTCTCCCCAACCCCCGCAACAAGCCAGGCGTCCCGTATCAAGTGTCAAAAACACAAGAAGTTCTTATTGGTATGAAGGCGCCACACAATGTACAAGGGAAGGCCGTCAAGCCTGACAGAGTCTACGTCGTAACGTAAGTTATTAGTGACTATGGATACAGAGGAGAACAGCGAAGCAAAAGACGATAACAAGAAAAGAGAGGTCCGTCGATGATCATCAGGAATAGCAAAGCAAACCTACATACTTCAGATTAGGGTCTTCAAAAATCAAGAGCATGGCCATATTTTCATGGTGAACGAAGACAGATATTCACGGAAGAAGAGGTAATGGGAGAGTCCAAGACTTATTGAAGGGGACGACGGAGCCTGAGATGGGGCTGCCAACTTCCCATTGAGACGTGATGCATGCTCACGAGATAAAGATCTTCGAGCTTGATCTCATGGTTTCGTGGGCCAACTTTCCACCGTGGATCGACATCGTCTTCAAGTGGAGTGCCTGTACGAGCCTTGACATCTTACATTAGAATTCAAATGGATGGTTGGAAATGACGCCACATACAGAGAGGAAGCGCTCGACGCATTTGGCGATATTTTTCGCCAGTTTGGCCTTGGTAATTGGCTGAGGGGGGCTACGAAAATCCTTGGTGGGGATCTGACGGCTCCAGGGCCGATAGCCAGGCCACTAAAAGTTGGTGAACATGAGGAGATGGTCGTCTAAGAGCCAAAGAAGGCTCACTTGGATTCGCACCGATATGCTCGGACCACGCCCCTCAAATACAGGCTCGTCGCGTTGTTGCAACCGGCGTACGCGGGAGTGTAAGGCATCGATAAGCGGTATACCACACTCGCCGGGAGATTCCATCCAGAAGTATATGGGCTGTTGAAGTTCAATCTCTTCAACATACCGACGCCGGTCGCTGTTGGTGTGTGGCATGTACATCTTTTGAGGAACAAAAGGTCCGGCATTAAAACTCAGAGGGAGCGTAAGAGCTTCCTTGAAGAGTCTAAGCTGCTCTCGATGGCCATCAAGGTTCTGAACAAAAGGTATAATGAGCAAACAATTTATACTACACAGTTTTAACGTTAGATGGTTACGTACAGGAGGTGCATCATCCGTAGGCATGAGACTCGGGGTTTGTGGAGGCGATAGATGAGGTGAGTAAGGGGAAGGCATCAACTCTGACGATCTTGAGCGCCGGTCGCCAGGCGATGTCTGTATCGGCGGATAGGGGCTGAAAGAGTGGGAGGATCCTGAAGAGCTAGGATAAGTTTGGGAGTAGCCTGAGCCAGCTGTAGACGAGCGGGTAGAAGTAGACGAAGATGGGTTCACCCAGTGTGGATTCTGAACATGTAGAGATCGCATGAGCTGATGGTCAAGGGCTGGTAGATGAGTTGAGGCCTCATTGGTGGCGGTAACACCATGCCAGTAGTTGTCCATAGTTTCCAAAGGTGGTGGGCTGCTTTGATACCCCAAATTAGCAGCGTTTCCAGCATACATATTGTTCATATGAGTGTTTTGGCTGTAACTTTGACCTTGAGGAGATTCGTCGACGGACTGGACATCATAGACGTTATAATCAAAGTCCGCCATGCCGCGCGGTACGGATTCCAATGGATACGTCGATTGCATTTGTGAGTACTGCGAAGGCGAACTTCTGAAAGGAGGAGACAGGGAGGGAGACAGGACGAAAGAGGATGTGCTGGATGGTTTGTTGTCGAACTGTAGTCCAAGTATTTAAAACAGAGTAGTGACTCACTTATATGGAGGGGCAGGCATTTCGGAGTGGTCACGGCGAGAACAAGCAAGTCAGCAACAGGTTATATAGCTCACACCTATTCTCGCGTGCTTCTATTGTCGGGATACATGCCGAGAGGATTAAATTCCCAATTCAAACAAAGCTGTGAGCGAATATTTACCGCCCAGAGCGGGGTGTGTACCTCGAATTCACATGCCGTTGTGCCAGGTCGTTATCATAGCGAACCACATCAACCGGGGCGCACTGTTCAAAACAGATGTACAGTGAATGGAAGCATGACAGCAGAGACGATCACTCGGTCTCTCCGACGTAACACGTGTATGGAACACCATTTAGAAAGTTTGACGGTTGGGCTGCGCATCCCTGTTTAGGGAAGATCGTGTGCCACGTACAAAATCAAGAAATTCGTGTTGATGTATGGTACACAGCATTCACCAAAGAACTGAGCGAGATATGAACAGAACTGAACCAGTTTCTCTTAGGGAGTGTTGACGCTGAAACAATCAAGCCGCGAACGAGCAGCTTGATGAAGCGAAGGCCAACAGTGATAAGCAGACGTTGTTGCAATGTCTTGCGTGAAATATGATCAAGCGGGGCCGCTGTATACATAGATCTGGGTAGCTCAAGAGTCAAATGACATCTTAGTAGTGGCGGCAGAACGACAGCTTTTGGCAGTTTCTCCTTTCGTCGTCGACGCCGTTTCGAGTCTCCGTGTCACGTGCTGACCCTGAGCTCATCTGTTTCAAGCCATGTCCAGCCTTGCAGGCGCGCTCGACGAGACTCGCCTACCCAATGCCAACGACAAAGCCAGATATTCTGTAGCTGAAGATGTTGATATGACAGAGGCTGGGGATCAGGCCGAGTTGCAGGACGATGACGAAGGTATGGATGACCTTTTCGGAAACGACGATGTAGTGGAGGCAAAACAAGCACAGTAAGTTCCAGAAATCTTTTGGGTGCTACTGAAACAGACTACGCATCTAGTACTGCTGCTTCTCCATCCTCTTCAGCCCATGAATCCGAAAGATTGACTTCTCCAGAGCGAGAGCGAAGGCAAGCGTTGGAATATGAAGAGGACGACATGCCCCAGGAAATCGCGGTAGAAGTTAAAGAGGCTGAGGTCTCGTTTCCCAATTTACCGGTCTCAAGAGGTTCAGACGGGGCAGTGAGTGGAAAAATAAACGTTTATGTGATGTTATCCTTAACAACACGCAGAACTGGGTCATTCGGATGCCGAACTTCGTTAAAGTCGATTCTAAGCCTTTTCATCCGGATACATACATGGGACCTGAACACGACGACGAAGAAATTGGGGACAACATCCGAGAAAGAAGCATGTCCATCAAGCTCAAGGTCGAAAACACTGTGCGATGGAGATGGACGAAAGACGCAGCCGGTATAGACGTGAGATTCAAATTTCCATTGCTAGCAAATGATTCTGAATAAATATACAGCAACGGCAGTCTAACAGTCGCATAATACGCTGGTCTGACGGTACTTTAAGCTTAAGGCTCGGCAAAGAACTGTTCGACATCAACCAAAGTCTGGACACATCGGCTGCAGTATCTCGCCAATTTTTAGGGCCTCAGGCTTCCCAAACACAGTCTTCTCAGTCTGACGTGCCAGTCAAGTCACAAGGTTTAACCTACCTTGTAGCTCAACACAAGCGCTCTCAGGTTCTCCAGGCGGAAGCTGTCGTCACGGGTTACATGTCTCTCCGACCCACTGGTATGCAATCAGAGACTCATAGGATGCTCGTTCGTGCTGTGGGTCAGAAGCACAATAAAGTTGCCCGTCTTCGAATGGCCCCCGATCCGACCATGGACCCGGAACGTGAAAAGATGGAGCTCATGAAACAAAGTAATAAAAAATCGAGAAAGAAGAACGATTACGATGACATTCTTGGAGGAAAGAAACGGAGGTATTCTCGGAAAACTGCCGGGCGTGATGTCTGGAGTGATGACGAGGACGAGGGTGGGATTTTCGAGGGCACTGATGAAGAGAACGAAGATGGTGTCGGCAGCTTTGGGCGCTCGCAGAAAAAGCATAGTGAGAAAACAGGCGCTGAGGACTACCAGGAAGATGATTTTGTTGTGGCTGACTCTGACGAGGATGCACCTCATGGGGGCAAGAAGAGGAAAGTGGCGGACGACGAAGATGACGACCCGTTGGATAAACTTGACAAACAGATTGAACAACAACAAGATGCTCAAAAACGAAGACGGGAGTCAGGCGGTGACGAAGACGGACAAGCCGACGTGGACGTCGAAAGTGAAGAAGAGGAGGAGGAGGAGGAGGAGTTCCAAGTACGCCGGTCAGGTGGAACAAGAAAACGAGCTGTCCTACAGGACGAGGAAGAAGAGGAATAAAATCCCAAGATTGGGAAACTTCCACTACTATTTGGATGCAGTGGTTCCATCTAACTCATCGCGACCATTCATATACCTCCAGAATTATCGATGTTGTACTCACCAACGACCAGAAGAATATTATATTAGTGGTGTTCAACTAGTCAAAGAAGAAAACATTAGCAATATTGCTCCTCGTAACCTTCGACTGATCATTAGCTGTTCAAGAATACCCAGCCTCATCTTGTTCATTAGGAGGCTGAATCGCATTAACTATGGCTTGATTTTCTCTATTACCCTTCAAGAGGCTATGTAGCGCGAAAATAGCATGTTCACGCAGATCTTTGTTAGAGTTGTCAGTTCTTCATGTCAGACACCTGATGAGAGTACTAACATGGGTTCCTCTCATCAATGACACACAGGTTCATGACAACTGGAATGCCACCACAAATTCTGACGAGATCTTGTACAGCCTTGACGCCGTGGCACAGAATTCCAAGAAGTCGGACAAGGTCACGCTTGAGGTACTGAAATCCAGTTGGGTCTGACGCTGTTCCTTGTGTCGGTGGTGTTTGCGCATCCTTACCTCCGGAGGGGCTGGAGTGAACCGGTTTGCCAAAATTGATTCGTGGAAGAAACACATCCAAGAGACGCAATAGATCTGTGTTCGTAACCCAGGTAAGTAAACGAACTGACTGTCACTTTGAGTTTGAAAGCAGTTTACCTATCAAATTTTCCATGATTCCACCATCATTAGAACGTGTTTCAAGGAAAAAGGTTTTCAGATCGGGCTTTGGAGCCGCATTGCGGCTTTCATCAACATTTTCTTTTCCGGCGTCCAAGGTCATGGTAACGATGCATTGCGTCACAAGAACAAGGGCCTCGCAGACTTTTGGCAGCATGACATCAAGTTCCACTGGCGGCAAACGTTGGGGAGACCGGACAACATCAGATGGAAGATCAGCAATCGACGAGGAACTCGGAGAGTGATTCGGCGAACGAATAGAACGCTCCACGGCTTTGCGTGCATATGCTGATAGGTCTAAGAAACATTTCGCGAGCATAGGGGTCAATTTCTGATTAAGTCTGATGAGTCGGGGCTCCGACGCGGAAGAACTCGTCTGAATCGACTGTAAGTAGGAGTCAAGGATTTTCAAAAGTGTCGTTTGATGAGGTGTAACGATTTCTTCTGATCTGCGGTCACATTATCGCAATCAGGATATCATGCGGACACGAAGAATCGAAGAAAGTACATGCTAAATTTGCCGTAGAGATCGGGCACTAGACCTTGTTCAATGAGTTGAGTCATGACGTCGTACCTGGAAATCCGATTAGACGCCATTACATCGCAGAACAAAGGCAAGGGACCATACCCAACGTCGAAAGCCTGGGCTCCAACACTAGATTCTTCCGCTTCGTAGAGTTTCAGCATATCATCGAGTAACGATACACAGACACGTGCTCCCACCGCCGTCCTGGTCAGCATTGTTCTGCAATAGGAAAGTTCGATCATGGCGGTCGCAGACGAGAGGCACACTCACGATCGCAAGCGGCTTCCGTGAATACAGTTGAGAATAAAAATAAGTACAGTAAGGACTGTTCGCGGATCAGGAGATGCAAGTAGTCGACTGCCTTGGTCCTAATGGGTCAAAAAGTATAAGGAAGCCCAAGTAAAAGTTCCCATACATGAGGACAACCTGGTCTTCCGGAAGTTTCAGATACGTTTCCCATATCTTTGACATAAGTGCTTCATTCGTCGTGACCATGTTGGAAATGGCCTCAGCGAGTCCCCGAGATACCGAGACAGCTGGAAGCCTAATCAAGGCATCGTACCGGAATGGAAAAACAGCTAACTCACATTCAGTGTCTGCTTCCATCGCAGACCAAGAAGTATGATAATGGAGCAATCGCCTCATGTCCGGTTCATTTTCGCTGTACAAAAACTCAGCACATGGACGTCTCAAAATCAATGTTCCCCTTACTATGCTCTGACCTGATTTTCCGGGACACCAGCCACCAAATTGCGAGTGAACTTGGCAAGGCTACCACAGACGGTCCGGAGATCTTCATCTTTGTTCGAAGCAGGATCAGTCTCATCGTCAACATCCCAAAACGTGAGCTGAGCTCGGGCCAGATCCCTCCAGAGTTGTCGCAGGTCTGTCCATAGCGACGTATAAGCACCAAGAGCAATCCTAGCCGAGAATCGAGGGAATAAATCAATTCCATGTATATGGACGATATCTGCACTCACCTTGCTTCCTCGTCCTGAGCAAGGACCTGCGCGATGTGTTCAAGGGTGGTTACTAGTTGTACAATGCTGGCTCTTGAAGTAATATCAAATTTGGTACAAGCAGATTTCCAAGATCCCAGCAGAGCTTGAATCTCAGCATTTTCCGACATTGTTGGCTTAAGGCAAAGGGCAGAAACTCAAGCTCTTGGATGGAAGTCGAATACCTGCGTATACGTCGGAATGCTGACGAGCACAACGTCGTGGATGGTTAAGAGGAGATTGACGTGCCCATATGGTTATGATCGACTAAGTACATAATACTAATAATATCAAAACCCCCGCATAAGTCGAGTCTCCCCGATACCTCGCATCGATACTTAAAAACTTGCATAACAACTCGAATCGGTCATTTCGCCCATTCTAAGGTTGTTCTACGTCTTCAAGAGATTGTCCGGGTGGCCGGATTTGGATAAGGCCACGGGTCCGAAACGTTGACAACACAGGGGAATGAAGCTTCTTATTTGCCAGCCACTCATATTATCCGTTGATGAACGACGTCAAGTCGACAGACAGCCTCAACATATCTTTAGAATCCCATCTCGTAGATGCTCTTCGGGACCTGCGGGCGGTCGCGCCTCACGACCTCGTCGACACTCTCGGGCAATATACTACTTCAACACCTCCGTCAACGATACCTTATTCCGTTTTACGCTCTGTCTCTCAATGGGCGCTGACAACCGGTCGTGAGACTCTTCGATCACATTCCTTGGATCCTCATGCGTACTCGATGATTTCATTGCTGGCGGGCACTACAACGTCACCCGAACGCAATTTTGGAACTTACGTGCCCCCTCAGGACCCCGAGGAGATTGAGGCAACAAAATTGGCGGAGAGGAAAAGCATCACGGCCCTTTTGAATGGTCTCCTCAGCGTGTTGGGATCAGGATTCGCCGTATGGTATGCTGCGGACAAGTTGAGATGGAAAAATGAATGGGTACTTCAATGACTGCTGTTTCGCACGTCCCATAGCTAATCTCGGTTGATAGAGAGTTCTACTTGCACTGTTTGCTTGCATCGTTGTGGCAGTAGCTGAGGCTGTTCTGTACCTCATCTGGCAATCACGACTTTCACAGTCCAGATCCCAGCGCACCAAACCACATCACAGAATCGGACGACAACTCAGAAAAGACAGCCTCTCTGATATTCCCGAGACCAGCTCAGAGAAGAAACTCGCGACAATCAGCACGTCTATCGAGGTGACAGATGCAGCGTTGCGCCGCCGCCAGTGACACCTGCTTTAAAGTGACTGTTGGTCAGTGTACGCTGCCCAAAGTTCCATTCGATTTTACACCTTGCCAATTTCCCCAAACGCGCCCCACGTTGACGACAACTTATGGGAATATATGTAGAATCCGCATCAACATTGATAGATACCATCCCGTCAAGCCCCACACCTCAATTCTTTGTCTCCTCTCGTGCTCGTCGATATCGTTCTTGATATCAGTCCCCTCATTCGACAAGGACGTGATGCCAACTTTCCTTCCTCCCACACCTTCGACTACGTCTTTCACGTCAACTGTGATGTACGGGAGGGAGTCACGGAAACTAGATGTTCTGTGTCGCCTGGGGTCCGCGAGAAGAGCCAATGGGACATGAAATGCAACTGCAACTTCATGTGCTGAGACTTCGCTGTGCAACGAGAGAAGGTCCAAAGATGGTAACGCGTCATCTTCAGACGTGTTTCGTATTAAGTCATTGACTGATTCTGGATGGACAAAGCCCTGTATGCACCAATAGATTTGATTAACAATGCCATTTGGTACATGTAAATATGACTTCACCACGAAAGGCCATACACACATATCCCCTCGGAAATTGAGTTGGGGCGGTCCAATTTCACCTAATACATCAACGCGTTCCGGGGATATTCCCAATTCCTCGTGGGTTTCTCTCAAGGCTGTCCTCAGAAATGATTTATCTGTCTGTTTGAGTCTGAGTTCGAGAGATAAATCACAACATTTTGTTGAACAAAGACACACCTTGTCCACGCGACCACCAGGAAAACTGAAGTGATTCGAAAGTACATAGGACCCTGTTGATTTATCCAACAGCCACGATAGTGGAACACTCGTACCAAATCTCCCCCGAATGGGATCGTAGTGTAGTGCTCCTTAATTCAAATAGAATTCCCGGATGACCTCTCACATTGCAGAAAGGTATCAAGACTGCAGCATTCCTGGGAGCCACGGCCGATCTTGGCGATTTATCGGCCTCCTTTAGCGCTGAAAGCACTGCCCGGATGATGTTCAATGACCGAGGTGTCAATGGCTTTGTTAAGGGGATCAAGGAATGTGAGGACTTGAGAAGATTGGAGATATGCATGGTGCTAGTACTAGTAGTGAAATGCCTTGTAAGGCAAGACGGTCGTTCAAAACGTCAGTTCAACCAGTCCGAAATGGCATTTATGTACCTAGTACAAGATTCGGAAAAGCATGTCGTTGGACCAAACAAACCCGTTCTGTTGTCACCCCTTTGTCACCCACGGTCATCAAAAACCACCAGGCCATTATGCATGAAGCTTTGAAGATTGAAATTCATTGAATACCCGGTTTAACGCTCAAATTCTGCTATAGAGATATTCCCATACCATGCCCGAAGTTTATTTTTTGTCAAAATTCTCCCTATCTCATTATATGACGGGACACAAGTATAAGGAATTATATATATACAAGTAGTAAGCTGAATCTATGGAAGATGCGGTTTTTCTATCGTTGTTCGGACACTGGAAGTTGGTGATGGATCCGTTTCGACTAATCTTTGGGTAGGTGGAATATATGGTGAATCCTTGCCTCCAATCTCGGACAAAGAATACCATGCGGGAGGTATAGAAACCGTCCAAAAGACGACATTGATTACTACAGTGTAGAACGGACTGAAATAGCTGTGGATTGAAGTACCGGGGCGTCAGCCAGCGAAGGTGCTAGGGCTCAGGGGAAAACACTTACGACGATCCGATGCCGAAAGATGCACATTGACCCCAAGCTTCAATTCCCCTGAATATACCGGCATTGCGTGTTAACTCATTCGTACCGTCTGTCAAAGATCCAACGGACCAGTACTACCATGTGAGTAACCGGGTCAGTCTTGAGCATCCTTGATCTCATAACCTTCCTCACTAGATAATTTTGCACCATACTACCAGCTGTATTGAGCATGATGTACAGGCCAAAGCCCCGGCCAAAGCCTGGACTTGACCAATCGAGTTTTCCAGGATCTCTAATGCTGTACTCATGCTGTAAAACGAGAGCCCACACCAAAATGCCCGAAAATGTGGTCGTGACAAAAACACCACCGTATCGTGCCCGTGCCTGTGGTATCCTGGTGAATGGCTTTGATGAATTATTTGTAGGAAACAGTCACCTTCAAAGACAGCTGTTGGGTGTCAAGGAAATAACCTAGCGTTACAGTTGCAAGAACCCCAGCGATTGCACTTAAGAACGAAGCCAGTGCTCTGGCGCGGACCTATATGATGGCGTTTATTATAAGTATAGAGAAGAAAGAAGTCATCAGCTCACTGAGAAGTACAGGGTCAAGAATGTCGAGGCATAGCCCCAATAGAACCAACTACCTTCATTTCCCAATCTTGTCAAAGTCTAGTACCGGGTATTTAAAATCATACTTACTGAAGAAAATTGGGATGAGGAAACCCATCTGTTTCGAGATGATCGCAGTCCAGAGTTTCCTGAGCTGTTCGAGACTACTTGTCTGCTCATCAACTTTGACCTTCGTTCCATCTTCACGTTGCACTTGTTCCGGGTTGGATATAAGGAAGGAAACAGGTACCGCCAGGACTTGCAGGATGACGAATGTGAGCAAGGTATTGTAAGATATCTTCCCACCTGTGGACCTATGTACGTTCAGTCCTAAATTGATCGCTCCTCCGACGATCTGACCGCTATTTTTGAAGACTAGCCACAGTGCCAGGTAGCGACCCCGCTTTCGATGTTCTGGATAGGCTAGTACAATAGCACCCTATATGTGCAAGGAAACGACGTCTTGGTCACAAAGTATGTATGAACACCGAATGTTACGTACCTCTGCCGCCCAATAAAGTCCAGCGGACATCCCACATATTGATGCGGCAACAATTACATACCACTCCTGGTGTAGAAATAAACCACGGCGGTGAAAACTCGTATGGGTCGACAAACTTACCGTGCCATATCTATTGTTTTGATCTACATGAGATATAGACAGGGTGTCAAACTGATGCATAAACAAGAGCTGGTATCCCTTACAGAGTGCCGAAGAATAGGGCGCCCAAGCCAAGCTCCCGATGATCAAGGTTCGTTTGACCCCGATTTTGTTCACAGCTATAGCACTCGATATGCAGAGAAGGCCAAGCATCGCAAACACAATGCTAACTTTGTGATGAGTTCAGAAAATAATCTACGAAAGGGAGGTGGGTACGAGTTTGCAGCGCTGAGGATTTTTCATCAATGATCTTGTCAACAAAATAATGTCCAGACCAAAAGGCTTACTTCACGAGGTAAGGTTGTAAGGCGCCTCCAGCACCGAGACTATTTGTCGCATTCCTGATGGATGAGAGGGACACATTATGGAGTTAGGTGAACGTCGTCAGTGAATAGTGAAAATGGGAGTACCAGAGGCCAGGTCCAAGGAACGCAATACTGCGATTCAAGGTTTAGGTCTAGGCGACGAAGTCGTGGATCAAAAAGCCACTTACAACCCAACAACGAGCATCTGGAACAATGTACTCCTGTAGAATGATTTCACAGAAACCACGTTTTTGACACTCGCTGTCGGAGCATGCGGACTGAGTATGCTGAGCATCGACGTCGAAGCGAAATAATTGAAGACAAATTGAAATGGAGGTTTTACTGCTGATGCCGTCCACTGCAGGTATGGTATGAATCAAACTTGGGATTCTAAGCTCAAGTTTAAAATCAGCAGTGAGCGGTACATAGGAAAGAAGCACACTTGTTCGTACTTATACATTTCTTTATCATCCCGTTTTATTCGGGATGCGGAGGAATGAGCGGAATCAATTTTGAACCTGCCATCAACCCTGTCATCCCATCAGTTCTTCGTGATGTCAATCGATTCAAAATTTGCAAATGCGGCCATACTTATGCATCCCTGGCAAAGATGTGATGAAATATATACAATCTCTTCGAGCTATACTTATGGGTGACGACCAATACAGCCTCAGCATGACTGATCTATCATCCCTCACATCTCTCGGACCGAAAGAACTTCCAGGACACTCTAATAAGTAGCAGGGCTTGGCAGAAGATTGCCGACGTCGCCAACGATAACTTTGTATGTGCATAAGTATGTAGGAGGTTAAGGATCTTCACAGCACTTAATCAGGGGGAGATGCGTAGCATATGCGGTCCACAACGACAGAGTCAAAACAGTCTTTTGGAGAACTGAATTGAAGATGTCGGCAGCAGTTCAGTTATTGATCGATATTGATCGATCGCCTGCCATGATGTGCCGTGTTGTTCGTTTTGACGTTTCGCTTAAAAGCAAGCAGCAAAAAACATCATACACACATGATCACACTGAGCTTCGTACCCGCTTGTAGACCGAGTGTGGCGCTAACAGTAGAATGATCAGTGATTAAATGACGATTCCAAGCTAGGTTATTGTTATGTAGTGGATGACTTGCATTTCGCCGATTCGCCTTTATTGTCTTGGAAGGTTTCCGACCGGCATTCGCTCAGCGAGCGGGAAGATGACACCGACATTGTTAGGCCCCGACTGGCGACTCGCAACGCGACGCGTCAAGTAGCACTAAGAATCAAATATATTGCGAGGTGTATAT